>WURV02205079.1:0-11403 GCA_011762755.2 Epimenia babai
GGCTGTTATTCTGGCAGGCCTCTTTCTAGGGTTCTCACGGGCAGCCTGGGGATTGGCAGCGCTAACTGGTGCCATGTATTATTCTTTGCTCCTGATCACAACACCGTCTCCGCGATTGAAAGGAAAATACCTTTACTTCGGTGTGGCAGGTTTAGCCGCCTTTGCCATCAGTCTTTTTGGTGCTTTGCAAATAGAATCGATTGCAGACATCTTTTCGGAACGTTTCAAGGTTGTTCAAGACTACGATGGCGACCGACTTGGACGGTTCGCACGCCATGCGATCGGTTTTGATCTCGCATTGCACAGACCTTTTGGCATTGGCAATCTGGAATTCGGCTTCCTCTATGGCGAGGATGAGCACAACGTATATTTGCGTGCGCTGCTGAGCTATGGATGGCTTGGGTTTGTTTCCTGGCTTGCCCTGGTTTTATGGCCGCTTATCGCAGGTTTCAAACTGCTGCTCCTACCCCGCCCATGGCAGGCATATTTTCAAATCGCCTACGTTGTAGTCATCGGTCATTTAATGGTTGGCTGGGTGATCGACATTGATCACTGGCGGCATTTCTACCTTCTACTAGGCATACTTTGGGGTTGTATTTTGCTTGAGAAGAAATATCAGCAGCAATTATTCCGCGCAAAACAGGCGAATTAAACTGATCTTATACACATTTAATCTGATGGTCGGAGCGAGAGGATTCGAACCTCCGACCCCATGCACCCCATGCATGTGCGCTACCAGGCTGCGCCACGCTCCGACTCTAAAAAAGCTTATATACATCAACGGCTTAAGCGGTCAATCAAAAAAATAAGATATTGATAAATAAGAACAAAAACGGAATAAACCGGGTAAGTTCGGAAGGGTTCGGGAGAAAAAGTCCCGAACTTTTCCCGAACCTGTTCTACATCTGCATTCAACCACGCGACCTCCCCGCCCATTTATGGCTGACAAAAAACCCGCCACAATGGGCGGGTTTGTTCACTCGAAAATCGGAATATAGATCAAGGAGGATTTCGCTCTTTCGCTATTCGCATATGGATCAATGCTCCCCGGAGAAGTAAAAACCCAGTCAATGCCAATGCAACGATAAGAGGCCAGAAGTGCCAAGACTCACTCGCGATCATCCCAACACCAGCACCATAATAACTGACAGACATCAAGCCTAGCAGTACGAAATTCCACCCAGGAAGACGGCCTGCAGCCACTTGTCTGGTACCGTAAAGAAATCGGATGGAACACAGACTGATGAAAATGCACGCAATTCCAATCCAGTTGAACCAGGTCATTTTTTTGTCTCCCCGCCGAAGCGCTTTCTGAAAACATCCTGCAAATCCAGCTTCAATATCTGTGCAGTGATGTACATTCCGAAGAAGCCAACCAGCATCGCGCTTATCCCAAGTAGCGCCGCACTATCAAAACCAAACACTTCCTGCAGAATTACCGGCGCTGAAACCCCTAACGCCATACCACAACAAAACGTTTGCAAGATCTTCGCTCTCGTGATGCTCTCAATCTCGCGCGATCCAATTGCTAAAATCACGCCGACGAAGGCCATCACAAACCACACGACATCAATCTGCATGGCTTCAAGTTTTTGAAGCAGCATTTCCATTATGCAATTCCCACAAATCTATTGAGTTTCCAATGTCAGTAAGTTTGCGGCTTTTCAGGGGGCGGATGGAGAATTGCGGCCCCGGAGAGCAATTTTTGAAGCTGCAACGAATATCCAATCAGATGAACCGTCTGCCCCCATTTGTTTGGCGTCAGACATTTGGTGTTATCGAAATACCGGACTTCATACTGCCTACTCGGCTTAATCCACTGAAGAAGAGTATAGGGCTTTGCGGGGTGATTATCCTGATGCAACCATATGGTAACCTCAACCCCCTCTCGCTCTGCCAGCTCGGCCATATAAGTAACCATATTTTCAATAGACAAACATTCACTTTTTGCCGGTGAAGGGAATCCGAGCGCGATACCGACCACAACAACCATTGCTGCCGCAAGCGCGTACGGATGCCACCACCTTATTCCATCATATCGATTTCTGATCATGACATTTCCTTTCATGAATGATCTGGCTTTGCACCAAACTGGATTTGATCTCGGATACTCAGATCCTCACGGATCTCCTGCACCTGCATGATGCAGGCATTCAGTCGCTGGCCATTGATCAGCGCTGCGTCTTCCGTACCATCCCTTGAGGAAGGCGCGGAAACCGGCCCCAACGGATCCGCGAACAGTGCAGGATCCAGACTAATCGGAGGGACTAAGGAGCTTCCTGTACTGCTGCAGGAAGCTGTCAGTAGGCTTAGCGTCACCAGGATAACCACATTTCTTGACATAGCGGGTAATCACCTTCGTTTTTTGATTTTCGGAAGTTGCGAGAGCATTTTGCAGTGCTTCGATGCGTTGCAACCGCTCAGCGTTCTGATCGCTAAGAAATCGCTCGCGCTCTTCAGCCTGACTTCTAGCAAGGTCCACACGCTGCTGAGCGCTCCTTGCGTCCCGAATCCGGTTGCGCTCGGCACGAGCAGCTTCCCGTTCTCCGAGTTCCTGCTCAGCTTTCCTGGCATTCGCCAGATCCTTCAGGTGTTTGGCGCGGTCATGCGCTTCAATACGGCGCGAGATATCACCCTCAACGACAACGCCAACAGCGGGGATGGAATTGATCGGCCACCAATTGAGAAATGGAACACCCACGAAGAAGAAGTAAACACAAAGCCCCACGATGCCCGGCCATCCAATCCAGCGAAACAGAAACGCTGCTAAATGACTGATAATCATCCGGTGAACTCTCCAGTCGATTGCCACTCTGGATTTGGATCCGGAGGGGAGACCTCATATTCCGAATGCTCTTGGCCGTGGCGCTTCTCCCAGGAGCGCCCAGCGGTATATGCGCCAGTGATTGCACCACCCATGCCGAGCATGGTCATCAAGATCCCCGCAACGTCCTGAATATGCGCTTCATCAATCCAGACTTCCGCCAAAACAGTGAAGCCGGTCACAAAGAAGAACAGGATAAACAGCCAGGCAAATACAGGTCGCCAGCCAGATTTGATGAGTTTGAAACTCATCGAGTACCCCCTAAACCTCCGCCAACAGCAGCCCTACCCTTAATGTATGGGTAGCGTTCAACCGGCACATTCGGAGGCCAGACAAAATCAATTTTGTACATGCGACTTACCGAGAACCAAGCATCTTTGACCATATTTCCTTGATTGCCGCCGCGAAGTTTAACAGCAGTTAATTTGCCGTTTCGATCTCTTCGTACATCGATCACAAAACCAACGTGTCCGGCAGACTTGCCTCTTCGCCATTGGATAACAGCTATCGCGCCACAGATAGGCGCGACGCGCGGGTAATCACGCCAATTTATCGCAAGGAAAGGGTTTTCCGGCACTCGGCCACCAATCGTTCTTTCAATGCAGGATTCAACAAAATCACCGCACCAGGGAAGGCTTTTCGGATTGCCCAAATACTTTCCGATCCGCAGAAACCGTATCAACATGCTATTGTCATGAACTTCATGAAGCCCTAGCTTTCGGGTTGCCTCCGAGAGCCAAGGCGGCATGCGCTTGGCAGGTGTTGGAATTGGCATGTCGTTAGCTGACGTTCGCCGCGCCTGCTTTTTGAGGGCTGTCACGGTGCCCTCGTCAGCAACCCCAGAAGTCGGCAACCGCCTCCGTCGCTGGAATTCTTTTAGGGCATGTACATCATCTGCTCCCCACGGTCCAGGGGCAACATCAATTCCATGCGCAGTTAAGCGCGATTGAAGCCATTGCTCAAACGTCATGATATTCTCCAAGTTATGTGAGAAGTTATTTGTTTTGTACCTTAGATACCCGCCAGTATCACAGTACTTGGTAGCGATTATGAACATACAATCGGACAGTAGTACCCGGAATTGTAATGTTACTGCCCGTTACATTGGAATAACGAAGGTAAACCAAGCCGTTACCCACAATACTGCCGGAATGAACAAGTCCTGCCGGAGTGTTGTATGGTAAAGACCATTCAACAGAGGATTGGTCTTGTGCCAGTCCAGGAATTGTAACTAGTATATCTTTTGTAGCGTTTGCGTTGACTGCATGGGTAGATGCAGGCAATGAAAATTCAACCACCCGCTTACCGTTAAAGCTAAGTAAGCCGTCCGGGTCATTAACAGCAGTCGCAACCGTTGAAAAATACGACCCTGAAATGTCTATACGATTTGCACCGGAACCCGCGCTACATTGGATACCAACCGCTCCAGACTTTGAACTTTCGATACGGTCCATTCCAAGCCGAACGCCAGAAACAGGGCCGTTGATATTTACTCCGAAATCAAATTGCTCAACACTCACATTGTTAAAATGAGACCCATTTCCGGCAGACAGCAGTAGCCCGGTTGAAACACCATTGACATGTATGCTGGACCATTTGTTTGTATTAACAAGGCCCAGTTGGTGAAAACCAGTCGTGCAGCTTGTTATTACCCAATCCCCACGGTTGTAATAACTGCCAAATGCAGCATCACCGAAGTGTTCTACACCTTTTGCAAAGCCGGATACTGCCAGATTGAACTCACAGTACTTAGAATTACGGAGTTCAATACCAACTGATCCCGAAGCGGGAGCAGAGGGGTTGCCATATATCCAAAAGTCTTTGAGCGATGCAAAGTCTGTTGATGATGTATTCTGATTTGCTGGAGCTATTACCCGTCCCGAATGAGTAGGTCTTAAATATGTGTTGTATGGTCCTAATCCGTGTAAATGTGTACCACTCCGATAAAAGATGACATCATCAACATAATACTGCTTCGCAAGCAGGACGCATTTTCTACCACCCGCGTTATCAATCATCTCTTGAATTGATGCTCTTGCGGTGGCTGCGGTGTTCACTGCACCGAACATTTCCGGAATAATAATCTGGTCTTCCAGAACATTGCGTAAGGTAGCGACACTATCCGCCCCCCCGGTCAGGGAAGGTACGTAACTGTCAGATAATCCCAAAACTTGCAGTAATCCACGGGCAACAGAAGGTGTAACGGGTCTGTAATCCGATTCAGTCGCATTCCAACCAAGAATCGGATTTGATGCACCGGAACCAGACAAGTTTAACCCTTGTACAGCATCCCCCGGCTCCCCCTGCACTCCCTGAGGACCTTCCGGTCCCTGCGGTCCTGCTACCCCTATTTCGCCCTGTGGTCCTGTTAATCCAATTGGACCGACATCGCCTTGTATCCCTTGCGGTCCTTCTGGTCCTTCTGGTCCTGCCGGACCAACTGGTCCGGTTATCCCTCGTTGTGATATAATCCGCCATATTGATTGCCAACTAGCACCAATGCCCGGCTCATTCTCTGCAGCAGCCGTATGTCCTTGGTTCTCTCTAACTTGGTAACTTGTGCCGTTATGCAGCAGAGCATTGCCCTGAGTGTACACATTGCCAATTTGCCACGCTGCATCAAGCCAATCTGGGACAGTTGGTAAGTCGAATGTGTGTGTATGATTTGGAATTGCCATGATTAACCTTTATGCTCCACCCATCCATAGACTTGCGTGTAAATTTCAGGCCCGATTGAAGAGGCAGCCCCTAAGCCATCGCCACTGCGAAATGTTGTTGAGCTTTGCTCGATCTTGTACGCTCCTGCGTCCACAACAACCGAACCACTGACTTTGGTCATATGGGCGGAGGAACGGTTTGCTAAGCCATTATCGCTGTATGCCATGATTGCGCCATCGGACACCCGAACAAGACGGCTCCGGTATCTTGTGCAAGCGTAACCGGGGGTTTCCCAGTCAATCCTCATTCTCTTGTAAGTTGTGAATGTTAGTCCGCCAGGGTCTATGACAACCACGCTGTTTGGGTTGTATTTTACTGTGTTCAATGACCTGACAGACCACGACAACGTAGCTGTGCCAGCACTATTGCCAACACCTTTCTGATCAACAATGTGGAAGTCGTATATACCGGACTGTGTAGCTTCGCCGTTAAATTCTACCCCTGCTGGAATATTCCCACTACCATCCAACTGCAGAACATCATTAGCCCCCGACCCTACAGCCGTTTGAAGCACAGCTTCGGAGGTACTTGGTACAGATAGCGTTGTTCGAATGTTCGATACACTTGCAGCACCTATAATAGCACGTCCAGTAGCTGTAAGGTCTGTGAGTGCAAATGACGTTTTGCCAGTGTGGTATGACAACTTGTCAGCGCTGGCTGTAAGCGTATTAAACGCATTTAGCTTTATGCTATAAGGCTGGATATCTACTCCCGGCTCAAGATCAAGTGACTGTTGAGCCGTAAGAACGCTATTCCCGCCTGTGCCGCCCTGTGAAACAGGTCTGACAGTGTTCATTACGGATTCCAAGTCTGTAACAAACGCATTGTACTTGGTGGAAGAAACCACCGTTCCGGTTACAGCAATGGTGCCGGAAGGCAGGACAAAAACACCTGAGCCGTTGATTGGCATTGCATTCTCCAATAAAAAAGACCCCCGAAGGAGCCTGGTTTGTTATTTAATCTGAATTTTTCTGTGAACTACAGTTGACGAACACCGACATGTTGACTACAGTTCACATATGTTCGATAAAAGCCCGTCAAATTTTGAAAGGATTAAGCTAATGGACCCTGATAAAGTTGCTAAGCTCAGCAAGTTTGATGCTGCTGATTATCTTGATACACCTGAGGATATCGCTCTTTACCTGGATGCGGCGTTTGAAGATAACGACCCTCAACACATTATCCAGGCGCTTAAAACCATTGCCCGTGCTAAAGGTATGTCTCAGGTCGCTAAAGATGCTGGGATCACTAGAGAAGGGCTTTATAAGGCCCTTGGTAAGAATGGCGATCCAAAGCTTGCTACACTACTTGGCATATTCAATGCTTTGGGCATTAACTTGTCTTGCACTATAGCTGCTAACGAGAATAATGCCCCTCTTCGCAAACGAGGGTAAATATACAAAGGCTTCGTCGAAAGCCTTTGTAAGTTTTAGAATTTTATTGTTATTTTACGCATCTGACATAAACGGCAAAGTGAAATAAGCACCCATACTCCAAAAGTAGAGTGATATCTTTTCTCTAACCTGCGTGTTGTTGAATAAGCAGGTCAACTCCGACATCAAAACAGACGTATTGTCATCCGGTATTGAGTTTTGATGCAACTCAAATACTAAGGTTTCACTCCTGCCACCGAAATCCGGGCATTCGGAATTTGAAACTACGGAAACGTAACAACCCGCCTCCTCAAGTGAGTCTATGATTGCATCAATTTCTTTTGAAATCGCGTAAGAGACCTTCATTTCATGCACTCCCCACTAGCTGCAATCGATTTTGTCCTTGCTTTTCCTGCACATAGTTATGGATCAACCGCTTCCCTCCTTGAGCCAGCCAATCCATCGTCGCGCATTTGTCAAAAACCCGAACCGAGACTTTGCCGTATAAATCTCTTCGCTTGACTGGAATCCCGCGCTCTTCATGGAAAATTCCAAGCTTCTTGGAGGTAAACCCGCCAAGCCCTCTCAGCCCCTTCCGATCTTCCGGGCGCGTCCCGACACCCGCCATAACAGTAGCCTGATAAGCAGTAACACCGCGAACAATGCCATATTCATTATCACCAAGTTCTTGCTGCACCATGGCCGGGATGACGGAGCAAAGCTCTTTATGAACGATACCCTTCATCATGCCGCCAATTGCTTGCATGACTTTTGGGTCAAGGTCAGTAACAACGCCATCCGTATCGCCTCGAATGGAGATTCCCTTGTTCCAGTAGTTGTAAAGGGCCTCCGCGCACTCTGCTTGATACAGTTCAATTTTCTGTCGCTTTAACTTGTTCTTGATCTTATTGGGATTGATCGAAGCAAGCCATAGCGTGAGACGGTTTGTAGGGATAGCAAGCATTTGGCGCATTTTACCATCTGCCCCAACCGTCACCATATGGTTACAGTTGAATTTGCCTCGTTGAGCGTTGATTTTCTTTGATTGAGCTTGCCAAGCAAGTTCAAGGTTCTCAACAATAGGCCGCATGGCTACATGAGGCTGACCGTTCACCATAGCTGTTACGATCTGATCGCCGTTGAACTCAATTGATTGCAACTCGGTATTGGTATTTGTCAAAGCGTTCATTATAAATACTCCTGTTTCTGTCCATTCCGGTATGAATGGGTGGTGAATGCGAGTGGGGATAGATGGCTCACCACAAACCGACCTATCCCCCTCGCTAACCCTGATACCGCAGGGTAATCGCACCGGCATGATGCGAATCTCTGAAATTGTTTGGTGCTGATCAGCGATCAGATTAGGTTTTCGTAAACACCACGATGTGGTTTGAGGAATTTCCATTGTTGAGATATGTTTCCATCTTTACCCCGTATTTTTCGGAAAAAATGGATTCTAACTCAGCAAGAGCAGCACACATACGTTCATCCGGCGTAAGCTCTGCTTTTACAGGCGTTGTAACAACCACTCCCGCTCCAATTGCAGGAATGGCTTTCAAAAATTTACGACGAGTGCTAGAAATCTTTTCAGACATGGCCGAAGGTCCTTTCGGTTAGTGTTTAGGATTGGATCGAGGTGTTAGTGCACCTCTCCAATCCGAATAATGTAATTTGTGTGTACAAGGCTGTCAAGACCCACATGGCTGACGAAGAATATACAGAGCGCTTACAAATGCGAGTTTCCAAGACATTCCTTGAGCAGATCGATGAATTCCGCCGTAAGCAACCCGACCTCCCTTCAAGGTCAGAAGCCATTCGCCGTTTGGTTGGTGTTGCGCTTATGCTGATACCGGAGGATGAGAAATGAAACCTTCTCTTTGTAAAGTTGAAGGTAGGATACGGATTCCATCAGGGGGTGAAATCATCGATATTGAATGGATTACATTCGAAAACCGTGCTTGGTTAGTGCCTTCCTGGTTCGTTTCACCTGACGAACAATTTCTTCAGCCACAACGGATAATTGCTCCAAAGTTTGCTCCGGAGTTTGAGCCTTTACCGGGTCCCGATGTTCTCCAGACTTTTCAACAGCTACAATTGCCGCCAAGCCTTCTGGAACAAGGGGTGATTCCACCTGAAATAGCGCCAGTGATCGAAGTTCGTGAGAACCCGGAACTAGTCGTTCGCAACCCGGACGTATTGAATTAGATTTCCTCTCAATATTCATGTATATAATTCCCGTGCTTGTTTCTAAACTATATGCTTGTGAATTGTTGCAGCTTGCTGTTATATGCCTGTATTGCCCCAACAATAGGTATTCCTGATGTTCCGAGACTTCAAAAAAGACCCTGTAACGCTAACTGAAATTATTAGCGCCACCATCATGTGCACAGTTATTTATGTTGGGGTGAATGGCTGGCCGTTTTAATTAGCAGAAACAATCGCCCCGCTCGTCAATGCTTTTTCCAACATCCTTCTGACTTTTTCATTTTCCAGTGTTTTTTGCCATTTGTTTTTGGGTAGCGCCTTTCCGCCATTCGCGACAATCCGCATTACTTCTTCAGCAGATTTTTTTGTGCCGCGTTCACCAAGCCGCTTTGCGATTTCTGTTGCACCAGTGAGGGAGAGGGAGATCGGCCACGTGCCACTCACCGCCCCGCCAGTATTGGAAACCGCATTTAATGTCATGCCCATTGCCCCCGTTGACGGAGCAGCTCGACCAATTGTGCGCAAGGCATTTCTTCCACTCGTGCCGTAGGCTGCATTTTGAAGCTGGCTAACTTCATCTGGTGTCCACCCACCCTTGCGTTCAAGAACCCTATCGAGACGTTGGCGTGTTGCGTTATCAACGTTTCCACCAGAGCCGGTAATTTTGGCTTTCTTCTCAGCCTGCAAAAGAGCATTTTTTACAGCTTCGATTTTGGCTTTCTGTGAGTATAATTTGCGTGCTTCAGCGTACCCAGAGCTTGAACCAAGTTCATCTAGCTCATCTATCATGTTGTAAAGCATGCGATTATTGTCTTTGTTTCCGGGATTATAACCACCTCGCACTTTGCGACGTAATGCTTCGAGCCCTTTGTGTGTTACATTTTGCCCTTGAACCCTTTGAAGTTCTCGAAGCCCGGTTCGTACCCCGGGCTGATTACCTGGCAAGTAAGCATCATTTGCAAGACTTGATTTGATCCGCTCCACGGCATCGGAATAACTATTCGCTGGTATAATGTCATTCGCTGCATCAGCTTTCGCATAAGCTGCATCCGCTTTTGCTGTTACTTCCTGAAGTGTGGGAGTGCTAGGCTTCCGTGCAAGCATCCCAAAAGCTTTGCTTGCGCCCGATGCCAAGGCATCTCCCGCTACTTTGCCAATTGGGCCAGCAATACCACCGACGATTGCCCCAGATTTGGCATCTTCTAACCGGTCACCTTCTGACGTTCCTGCACCATACAAGCCACCGTATAACGCCCCCTCAGCAGCCGCGCCAGCGAGTTTTGCGCCACCTGTTGCCCCGCGGGACAAAAGACCAATACCGCCTGTGCCGATAGCACTAGCGACCATCCCCGGAATTTCGCCAGCTAATCTGTAGCCCCATGCCAAACGTTGATTGCGGGCCATTCGCTCCTGCTCAGCCTTCAAGCTATCTTCGTATGATCCGAGTAATCCAAATCCGGAATCCAAACCTGCGGCGATTTCATCTGAAAACCCATAGGTTAGGCCCTGGGCTGCACCGTCTATCAAAGCGCCCAACTTGTTTGTGAAGACAGGTGTCAACGCCGGAGTAATTTTCCACCATTATCCGGAGTAAAAATACACCACTGATGTCATGCGGCTTGTCCATAGTCCGTATGCGTAGTGCCTTTCATGGCAACGCAGCCATGCGGGCTGTGGTCAAGCTTGTTGTTGAGCTTCAGGGTTGGTCTGGGTGCTTTGCTTCAAACGATAGCTTTCACCATTCATCTCAAGGATATGAACATGGTGGGTCAGGCGATCCAGAAGTGCACCGGTAAGGCGTTCCGATCCGAATGTAGTTGTCCATTCATCGAAGGGGAGATTGGATGTCACGATTGTGGAGCCACGTTCGTAACGCTGAGAGAAGACCTCAAACAGCAATTCTGCACCGGTTGCCGACAATGGTACATAGCCCAATTCATCAATGATCAGCAGGCTGTATTTGGCAAGCTGCTTTTGTAAGCGCAACAGGCGTTTCTCATCACGGGCTTCCAGGAGTTCATGCACAAGAGCAGACGCGGTAATGAACCCGACAGAGAGGCCTTTCTGACAGGCAGCCAATCCCAATCCAATAGCAATATGGGTTTTACCGGTTCCACTGTTGCCAAGAGCAATGATGTTTTCCTGACGTTTGATGTATTCACACCGTGCCAGTTCCATTACCAGCATCTTATTTAGGGATGGCAGTCCCTTGAAGTCGAAGCTGTCCAAACTCTTTGTTGCGGGGAATTTGGCTTGCTTGATACGCCGTTCCACCATGCGTCT
>WURV02205090.1:0-11403 GCA_011762755.2 Epimenia babai
TATAAACGGGTCAACGCTAAAATTGACTCTTGTGTTTCTAAAGTCAGGGGGTCGTCTTATAAGTGAGTCGCCTTATAGGCGAGTATATACGGTAACTACTAGTTCCAGTTATGTTAGAAAGTTTACTTATCGCGAAGAACTTATTTCTTTAACTTAATTAAAATGAAATGTCATGTTTGTCTTGCATGTCGCCTGTCGTCGCATGGTGTTGGTTTGTGGCCATCTTCTCTCCTGCATTCGCATGATCTACCCGAATTCATCGTTGTCTTTTCTGCAAATCCGACCCGGTCGCTCTTTATGTCGCATGACCCGCATTGTGCTTGGTGTTGCCGTGTGCTGATTGTTTTCGGTTGCATGATATCGTCCTGGTAACGACCGGATCGCTCTACGCATGCGTGTCGCTGGTGCTGCGTCACTCGCAGGTCGCCGTAAGCACGTGGCTCAGGTGTGGTGCGATGATGACGTAGACGGGGATGATGATATCCCAGACTGTCTCCACCTGACTTTCCAAAGTAACACTCTCGATGTTCCCAAAGCAGGGACTGCCGACACCGAGGGTGGGATCGGTCAGATTATCAACGAAACGAAGCGTACAGCCGTCGACAGCGCTCCGAATCGCAAGAAGCAGAACCTCAGCTCACTCCTGCTGTCTAAGCTCTCGCAGATCGACCCGAAGGACGTAAGTCAGAACATCGATGTCGAGCACAAACACGAAGAAATCTTCGGCGACATTGATTTCGTACACGCCGACGGGAGCAAATCTAGCGCTCGCGACACGACAAACTTCGACACGGTTTCCGAGCATATCGATCTCATCCTGCGCGAAGGGAAGGCGGTAATCGTCATAAAGGTCATCGCCGAGCGGATCATACCCGTCGATCCAGAATTCAACGTGTGGCGTAAAAGCCAAGCGATCGTTACTCGCAATATCGAAATCGATCTGAAAGCTAACGAACAGCGTCGGCGTTTGTATGATCACGTGATGCGCAATACTTCGCGAAAGCTCCAGGCTAACCGCGGAAAATGGGGCGATGAAGGAACACTTAACAGTCGCGATACTCTCAAACTCTTCTCTCGTCTGTTGACTGTCGCCGATAAGGATCGAGAAAGCGTCCAGACTGATGATATCAAATACGAATCCCATCACAAGAACGTCGACGAACAGGCCGGGTTTTTGTACTGAGCAATCGTTCTTATTATCTAGTTATCTAAACGTATCGTAGCTCAAACCTTCTTCGAGTAGCAACGCGAGGTTTTAACGCAGCACTGTTATTGCAGTTGAAGTGGTTGCCGCTAGATCGCACACGTTTGGCGGAGGGCGCTAAATTTAACCGTATTGATGTTAGCTTTTGTAAGACGAAACAGTGTCAAGGTGTATTGCAACTGTGTCACGAACGACCGACCACCAACACAAGAACGTCAGTTTATCCACCAACAATTTAGATCAGCCGTATATCTCGACTATAAGTTAGTTCCACTTACAATTTCGTCGGATCAGTAGGCTAGTTTGAGTAGATGTAGATGAGCACTCGATGAGTAGAGGTTTGTATATGTTTTTAAAGATAGTAAAAAACAGTCTGATACCCCATTGATGTTATAAAACAAAACGATTAACGGATTTCAATTACATTAAATACTTCGGTGCCATAAGATGATTGAATTTAGGTGATTGTTAGTGTTATTGCTCTGTGACTTTTCTATCTTGATTTCGCTTTAAACCTTATAAAAAATATCCGAAATATCTGTTGCATATTTTAGTATCCCTTTCCTATCGATTTTAGTAGCGTGTGTAACATATATGTTAAATATTCATAATGAAAGAGACATTCATTCATCCACATTCCGCGACCTCTGTTCAGTAAAATTGGTTCATACAAACAGTTCTATGATCACGTATCCCAATGATGTAATTGCACTATTAGTATTCACTCTGTATCATATAAGGTTACATAAATTCGATGACCCACAACGTCACAAGGGTAAATGCCGTAAAAAACGTCCTCGTAGTGAAACCGCGTTGATTTAAAATTTTTCATTTTTCATTCTTAAATTTGTCCGCCTACGTCATGGCGCTTTTTCTGACTTTTGCGATAATTTGTTACACGCAAAAATACACCAAAAATATTGACTATTCACAAATTAAATGGATCGCGTTGAATTGTATTTGCTATTTTGCCGGAAATGGATGAATATAATCACGGTGCCATTAAATATCCACTTCGTGAAATAAGAAGCACTGTATCATATCAAGGTTGTTATAAATGTTGCATTTGAAAAGTTTAAGTATTATACTGATATGTTGTTTTATGTATTATATATACTGTACATACATTATTGACTTGTGCTTTGTCGATTATCGCTATGAAATAATTATATAATACGCCTAAAGCTGAGGAATACTTTGGACTCAACCAGACCGATTTCAGAGCCACCGACCTCATGGAAATTTGATTGAAGCGTTGCATTCTTCTAAAGGAGTTTGCTGTTGCTGGCGATATATTCCAATGTTAGTTATCAATAGGTTACTTACCGAGGTAATTGTCGTGTAGGCCATTTATGGCCTTTACAACGCCAGCCTATGTGGTTAACACGACAAACAAATTAGCTTCAGATAGGTGGAGTAGGAGAAAAACCACACACTTAGTCCGGGCACACAATTGACCTTCCGTACATACAACTGGTTCAATACGTCTACAGACGGGCAACATCTGTCGCACACTCCTCAAGGTCTATGATAGTTAATGGTGATTTACAAAGGTGTAACGACATAGCGAGGAAGTCAGCGAATTAAAGACCATCCATTGAGCATCAGAAGAACAGCTCCGTCAGAGGGGAACACCCTAACAGAACCACGCTGCAAGGGGTATCCAGACTCCCATTGGCACAACGGTTTAAGGCGCTTTTGCCCGAAACACGCCACAGGTGGAATACTGGCTTGAGCGGGAATTAAACAGAGTTCTTTGGGACTCAAACTCAAACGCTCTAACCACTACGCTAATTGATCTCTATCTTAATGTTAGACCAAGGCATAAAATCACTTGACTACATATGTATGTATCTGTAGAACATGATGTAAATCTACACCATGTGGGTCTCACAGAGAGTAATCCATAAAAACCAGGGGCCGCCGTAATATGTTTAATAAAAATTCAGCGAAAAATACAGACCGTTATATAATGCCTCAATGGTTGATTACGACATTTTTATACTATTCACGTTTGCACATCAATAATTTAAAAGCTTAGTAGAGAAAGCGGAACGTGGGTCGTCGGTTGAGGACTCTTGATTTACAATAATTCCGGTAATAGTAATGTATTTTTGTATAAAATATACACTTGTATGTGGACCACGCTGATACCTGCATCTCTCTGTGTGAATTGTCGCTGTAAATTGCTTCGCCAATAATTCTCGTAATCGCGGGCGATTTCAGGCTTCTGTAACGAACCTTAATAAACGCTTAAACGGCGTACACCGTCTTTTAAATTCTTTTAATTTTTCACCATCACATGGTCGGATGTGGAGCACTGTTTTCAAAAGTTCTTCGTGAAGATTGCCTTGTAAAAATAGTTCCAGAAACACTGTTCCCGCAGATAAAACGTTTTTACGTATAAAAACCATTTGCATCGTATTTTTTTCTGAACAAATACGAAAATGGACGCCAACGGCGCGTGAACGACGACGGCTAATGGACGGTGTAGCGTGTTTTCTCTGCTCGTGTTCTCTTAGGATCGGCTCCAGGGTGATAATGCCGTAGATTGTTAGCAATATTAACCAGAAGCCAAAAAGACAAAAATATCGTTTTATAAAAGATGGTGAATCGTGTCACCCTGAGACAGGTCACTTGGGTATTGAAAACGTCGCCGATGTCTTGCCGTGGTCATCTGTTCTCCCACCATGCCGTCGCCGTTCACACGTCGTGTTGGTCTGAGTTGGCTTGAAATGTTTTAGCAGAATTTAGTAGTTTATGAAGTTAAGAAGTTTATGCGGATACTTTGAGGGTTAAAATGTATTAATAGATGTATATATTTTAATGTCACTTGGTGTAACAATGTTCAGTATACAACGTGACGTTAAACGGTCATGGTGTGATTAGGAGTACATGTTTCGATCAATTTTTCGACTTCTATTAAATATCATATTCCGTGTATTGTTACGTTTGCTGTCTCGATGTCTCGAAGTTAACCCTTAAATACGTTATTAGATTCAACCATTAACGCTAGAAAAGTACAGTTTTCCAAAAAGATATGCAAAATAAATAAATTGATACAAACCACTATTAATAAAATGTTGACTATTGTTGACTTCACAGGAGCATTAACGATCCTTCTTTAAGCGCGTGGGGCTTAATTTCTATAACTTTATGTCATAAGATCGATACATCTACTCTTGACTGGTCAAAGATTCTATCTTACACAGCCACAGTTAATTTCCTGCAGCAACTCCTCTAGTTTTCCGTCATTCCATTGGCTTTCGTGTGTCCTTCACCCACAGTGTCCTTCTGTTAGAGATGTCCCTATCAGTTCCTGCCAAAACACGCTTTGAAGTATACTGTCGGCGCCAGTGATGTAGTGGTTAGAAGTGCTGCCTTTCATGCGAGAGGTTGCGAGTTAGAACCAGCACAAACCTGGGATTTTTTCCCGCGCCTTCCACAATAGGAAATGAGCAAGATTTTTGTGCTTGAATATTGAGAAAGATACGTCGTGAAATGGTTTATTATAAAAATATCTTAGGGGTGTAACGGGGCAATGTTGTACGTGCCACTGACATTTAATTATGAAGTAGGACCACAACTTCGCCTTTAACTTTACCTATAGAAAAAATCTGTTTAATTCATACCCCAATAAACCGAAATCGTGATATACGTGGTCCGTGTATATCGTTTCTGGACAAGTTCGTACACCCCCAATCCCACTACCCTCACACCCATTTAGCTTACACAATCTCATGCGATTTCGATGTATCTCGGGTGGTTTCCCTTTTTTTATTACGTCCATCCATATCACGCCCTCGGCGACTACTAGCATTATAGTTTCGGCGTTTCTAATCTGATTTCTGAGTCGTGATTCATTCAGCTCTCTCTCCGGATGTAAGTCTCACCATGGACAGAAACACGGAGAACTAGTGATTGCTGTGAATGATACACCTATCGTATCTAGTTATTTCATTAAAGACTAGTGTTAAACAGGTAAAGGCAACGTTTTATTGCTGCATTATTCATAGCAATAAGTGACAGTCGCATTTACTTGCATCGTTGTTTCGTTAAACTCAAACGAATCTGTACAATGAACAACTTCTATTCAATCGTTTTCACTATTTAAACGGAAATTCTCACTTTTTTATACAATGGAAAACTGGAGATTAAGAAAATGTCGCAACACATGGCGTGAAAGGCGACGTTTCTGACCGCTGACGATCATATGTCTATCAACGGGAGAGTGAAATCAAACCGCTGCTGGGGTCCGAACTCACGACTCGGATAACCGGTCTGCCAACTGAGCCGCAATGGTAGACTTTTTCATGCGATATTTGACACCGTTATGAGAACACATACTGATATTTGGTAGTAGTATCAGGTAGTTAGCTATATACGCAGATAATCCGTAATGGGAGAGGAGCGACGATGGGGTGGTTGAGATATTAACGTTAGTGGCCGTAGACATAGTGGTTCTATGAATAGCCGGGGATAAATGCGCAGAAAACCGCTATGGGGCACGAACCTACGACATCCACATCGCCGGTCTGGTGATGTATCTAATTGTACATGATAATATATGTATCAAGCCAGCGTTATTCACAGATAACACCCGTGCTTACACACAGACTTACTGCGTAGTTCATTAGTTATTCTTAGTTCACATAGTGTTACATATTTACATGAAATTATTCATAATTCAAAGTAGTCATCAGCATAAGTGTGTGTATATTGTACAAGGTTATACAAGTGTAAAACCACCACTATTCATTGCAGTAACTCCCCAAATTGCACATAACTTCATTAGTTCATGTTTTAAGCTAGTAACATTGTAAAGTGTCGTCGACATCATCTTGTCATTATTGACCCAGGAATAATAGGGCACTCTAAATAAAGCTTTATTATGATTATAATTGTAAGAAGCGATGACTGACTATGAGTAAAATGGAATGAAAGGGTTGCGGTGGTTTAAATATTGCCGTTAGGTGTATTGGGTAGCCAAAGGCGTACAAAAAAGACAGAAATGCGCAGAATAAACGTCCACTTTTGGCGTGGCGCGAACCCACGACCTATATCCGTAATCAATTTTATCCGCGTTAACTCGGTAATCCAATTATATTCGCTAATCCAATGCGACTATAAATGACCTTTCAACCTTATGAGTTATAAAATACGCTTTATCCACGCCAAGTCGTTCGCTTGTATGTTTTGATATAAGGTATACGAATTTCATTATGTCTCCACCAGAATGGATTATAAACAGTGGTAACTGGTCCATAGGCTTAGATATTATCGGGCAGAATGTCTCGTTTCTCCTGCATTCTGTTAAGAGATTAAGAGATTAGTCAACTATGTAACCGAACAAATTTGCAATATTGGAGCCAGACAGGCATTTCGCCAAAAGTAGTGATTATAATCTTCCAATGCCATTACCGATTTAAATATACAGTTGTAATATAAAGGGGACGTAATTGGTAAGTGTCGTTCATAGCGATGGGCGATATTTCGATATTTTGTATAATCAATCGATAAGTATCGTCCCTTTAGATTAAAGGAATGTACGACTATTAAATTCGGTCATTGTGTTGGAAAATAGTAGCAAATACCATTCGGAGAGACGCCTCAGGGACTTCAACTTGCTGCGTAATCATGTATGTGTAGAGGTCAAGGTTAACTGTGTTAACATACCGCGCTACGAAGCACAGTTTGCTAATGGCGGTTTACAACAAGGTAGCACGGAAACGGCTGCTCGAATCCTCCTATATTGATACTTTCCCTGTGTATTTTGTCCTGTTGCCACAGCTTAATTCTACTTGTATTAATAGCTGTGAACAATCGCAATAACGTATCTTGCTTAAGACTACAAAAAACGCTTTATAAGTTCGCACCCCTCATTTTCTGGTTCGCAACCCAGAGGTGTACCAACAGAAGTTTTTCGATCTGAAATAATAATAAATAAATAAATATTAGGCATTTATATACCACCCCGCTCCATGCACGCATGCTCACAGGGTGGTCCACGGTGGTGTGAAAATAGCAACAAATACTAGAAAAAAATGACGTCGTTACAGTTACGAAAAGTGGCAAAATTGAAACGTTTATTAACTAATATATATAAAGCTGTTATAGCTATTATAGAGTCAAATGAAAACATAACATATGCTCCATCGTGTACTCGATTTAGAATTCGAGAGCGAAGACGCGAATATCACGCCGTTATGTATAGATATTAGGGTGGTTGAGAATATTAGACGGAATCATCTTCGGCGGAACCATCTTCGGCGGAATCATCTTCGGCGCTGTTCAATATAGGTCAAATTCACTGCCCATGCCTGGCATTGGGATCCACCCATCGTCTGAGCCCCGAAGGCGTCAGAATCGTAAAATCTCACGGTCGTAGATTCTATAATACTACGATTTCTTTTGGTTGAATTTGACCCAGAAAGACCTGTTTCCTTTTTACCTATCAAACTTGGGTTTCTTTTCGCGGAATAATTTCGCTACGGTAAATTAAGTTACAGGCAAACTAAATACTATGGTACGGTTAAAAAAGAATAAACATAATTTAAATTTCATTAAAATCGATTTGACCGATATCTATTCCAATGTGCCACTATGATGATATAACTTAAATGCTCACGGTTTGGCGATTTCGATTTCGTGACTTCATCTTTTAAAATGAATTCCAAAATCCCTGTTTGCCTAATTATAAAAACCAATCCACTCTAATCGTGGAGATTGGTGCTGGTCATTTTGATTTAACTGTCAAATTTGACGCGGTCAAGGTCATAACACAAACCCCGCTGCAGATGAAAAACGTAACGTGAGACAATCAATCTACGGCGGGTTTCTATCTTTAGTCACCCAGATTATAGCGAAAACCGTCGAGGATGAGTCCGCCCAAGATTCTTAAGCTCTCTATTGACCAATATGGACGCCCCGAGACGGTTGGACTTCAGACGCATGCTGGTGCGCCCTGCTGTTGATTCCCGACGGACTGACATGAATGTCTGCGTGTTCAAATTAAAACGATTTGATACATTACGAATTCAATGGATGATTATAATCTGCTTGTGTTGGCGAGACATGTGCCATATCAAAATACAATATGCTGTCATTAACTAAACATATACACGGCGTCGAACGACTCCGTACCACAGAGGGATTTGGTTATATAGTCGCAGTTGGAAGGTTGTATCTGAAGGTACGCTACTGGTTTACCCGAAAGCCAATTACTCGGCTAATTCCACGCGAGCTTGTTCTCTAACAATAACCGATACACAATAGCAAAGTCGTGGGGGATTATTATTATTTATTATCCGTGCTGGTCAAGTAGCTATTGGTCTGTTGGTAAAAGCACCGAGCCAGGCGACAACGGTTTATTACGTACGAACTAGCGGTCAAGTACGTTTTAGAAAACAATTCCATCTGGAAATCGGGAGATCGTTTTACCCGTTTGTTTTCGTGCAGTTTTATTATTGCGTACAGTACGGGTAGAACCTATGAGGTTCTATATATATGTAAGAATGTATATGGTATACTAATTATAATATACGATCTCTACTAGCTTTATCTCCGCGACCGTAAATTTGAGAAGGATCGGCCGTCACGTATCAAGGTGGCTGCTTCCAGGTAGTTCGTCGAATTGTTCGACGATAGAAAATAACAATCACAGTTTTACAGAAGAGACGTATTTTGTTATATTTGATGACTCACTGCCAACACCACCCGATGCCCAATCGGTGACGCGCGTTCTCTTTTGCCTCAATGGATACATCGGTACGTTCACCATTCGCTCTATGCTACGTAAATAAAAGTATGTTTCCTTTTAAATTCGCTTTACGTATTCACATACAAATTGGCTTAGACTAACGGTTAGTTAATCTGTGGTTATCCAAACTTTCCTGAACATCAACAAAGAGTAATATAATATTTACATTGGCTTTACAACCTTTACTAGTTGGCGCCAGTGGTGCAGAGGTTAGAAGCGCTGCGAGAGGTTGCGAGTTCGAACCAGCATAAACCAGGGATTTTTTCCCGCGCCTTTCACAATTGGAAATGAGCAAGATTTTCGTGTTTGGAAATTGAGAAAGATTTGGCGTGGAATGGTTTAATATGAAAAATATCAGGGTAATGTTGTACGTGCGACTGACATTTTAATTATAAAGTAGCACGAAAACCTCCCCTTTACCTTTTACATTGCACATGTATTAGTTTTATATAATTCCTTCTGTTACCTGGGCCATTTGCGTTGTAAATTATTCAAATAATTCAAGAAATACGATGATCATGTAGTTGTCTAAAGACGGGATTTCTATACTAAGATAGCGAAAGATACGATTATGCGTAAGAAATGTGAACGCAGGTGCCACTAGCGGACGTGTCGTGCCGTCATGTTGGAAGCTTCGACGGCCGATCGCTCCCGACGCGGTATCGCCTGAACCTCGGCGCGACGTCTGGGCAGTCTCGCTGTGTGACGTCGGTGCTGAGTCGGCGCAAAAAACAGGCTGAGACGGTGGAGACGGCGTGGGACGACTCGCCAGCGGACGTTGCCGAAATCGAAACCGATGATGCGCCGGACGTAAGTCATATGGGTGAGTTGGCAACGTGGCTTCGTGGTTCCCTGTAGTTACAACGTACATGATTCCGTTCTCCAACCATTCTGATCTATTGTTTACCCCATACACGCGTGTGCTGTCGCCACGTACTCAAGTACTAGTCTATGTAAAACATGATTGAAATCAAATTGATACCAGGTTTCAGTATAAAAGAAATTATATGAGTTGAATGCAAACAATAGCAGATAAAATCTCGAAGAAACCTTTACCCAAGGTCAAGGAGACACGATCCGACCGAAGCAACGAAAAGTCTAAAGGTTTATACCTTGTAAATAGGGTTTATGTCTTTTTATTAAAGTGGTCAGTAATTTCCTGTATATGTGACATGTGCGACAAGATACACAGAGACTTCCTATTAGTTACTCGCCGCTGCGATATCACTAAAATGCCACGGTTTTCATGAAGGGTTGGGAGTTAGAATCTGCGCGTGCCAATTGTTTTTTTTCTACTAAAGAGCCAAATTGTGTCCCTCCATATTGATTTGCATCAATGCGAAGTATTTTTGATTAAACAATAGTATAACGAGGTCAATATTGGGGGAAGCAGTTGGTCGAGTAATAGGACCACTGGATTTGTTACCTAAAGGTCGCGAGTTCGAAACCACCCACCGATCGACTTTTCGGCGATGATCCTCAACAAGTATTTTATTGCGGAGTAAACCGGTCTCTAAAATCGATAGACACTTGATAGCAGCTTTAACAGGTGATAAGCGAGTGGCAAAGGTGTTGTATCTGCGCTGAATATAGCTGCCATAAAAAGTCATTGCAAACAAGAGCTGAGAACCTTGGCTAAAACTTGTGATCTATACTTGCTGTACTTTACCTTTTAACTTTGATACATATCGTAAGCGCGACTGGTTTTTACTAACAGTATCAAACTGGTATCAAATGTGATTTAAATCATGTAGCACTGAATCTTGCTTATATATTTTGAAACACGCTGTATAATGATTCTCTTAGCAAATATTCACAATCTCCTTTTAACTATGATCAAAGAATTAACCGTCGATACGATTCGCAGATGATCGGTACCTTCTGGAGCTAATCCGAACAAACAAGACCGACAGCCTGGACAATCCGACCCTGTCACAAAGCATCTATCTACGGGCCTGTAAACAACTCGGTGTCACCCACATCACCTACCTCCTGAACAATCTCGGCTGTCGAGAGCTCACACTGCGCAATCAACCCCTCACCCCTCGGGACGTCAAAGCCTGCGCGCTCGCTCTATCTGTGAGTTACACGCATTGTTTCCGCAGGTTCCATCATGTTAACGTCGTTTGATCAAACTTAAGAGTTTGTTTTAGGAATGGAGTCCCAATAAAACTATCTGCTTTTACGCGATTAAAAATATTAAGTTGTTAATTTATTTATAAATTTCTTACGTTAACGCATGTGAGAAAACGCGTGTTTTGGATATGTTGAACCCTTATCACCACTGGGTTGTCGAGAATTATCGATCGTTTTGCTTCGCTAAAAAACCGGATCGATTTCCGTAAAAATCTAGGAAACACCAATCGAGTGTATGCCATTATACCCATTCCACGAATAGCCACGGTGAATTTTATTACCATTATACCCACTGGAAAATATT
>WURV02205101.1:0-11403 GCA_011762755.2 Epimenia babai
TGAAATGAAATTTTATTGATTTATAGTGCCCTTTCAACACATGGCTATCAAAGACACTTTACAAATTTATAGTTATTCTGATTAACTAGAAACACATGGAAATACATGGAATGCGGTTCAAAATCGAACTCGGTATACCACGAATAAATCGAACGTAAAAAAGGCATACACAGTAAGATCACATGTAGAGAAAATATTACTGAAAATATTACATATTGTACAAGTTATGAATCCCAAGACTTTTACGTCTGCCCTCTATATATGAGTATACAATGAATGGCGTAGCTGTTGTATGAAATCTGAATTATTGAATCGATTGATTTAGTTGACATACGTTGACTTATTTTGTTTCAGGAGATCGTTGACTGGTACTTAGCGATACGCGCGGCAAAGCTTGAGCGGCGCAGAATTGCATTCCCTGACAAAAATGATGCTGAGGTGAGCGTATCTTAATAATTAATATCTAGTATACTATCTAGTCTAGATAGTAGAAATAGTAAGATAGTTAGATATTTCATGTTTGTATAAACTCCTTTCTATTTTGTAACCATAATCAGTATACCATCATTCAATAAAGCGATATATAAATGCACTATCCATAAGTCCATGTCCATGTGATCCATATTTACAAAAAATCCTTAAAATGTACCTTAGTACTTTTGTTATATTCCACTGTTCAAATTTCTCCAGTATGGGCTGTAAAGGTATGCAGTGAATATCGACGGAACATCTAAATAAAACATAAAATTCTATGCGGCTTTTATCAGCGTGCGTACTCCCTGATAACTTAATTCCTGAATCGTGGCTGATCATGCATTTTTGTTTTATTAACAATTCACACAATTCATTAGATAATACGAAGCAGGAAATTTAAATATATATCTTTTGTATGATACAGTATAGAGTGATTGCTCAAAATATATTCAGTGTTTCATTGGTTATTTCTTTAGGGACGCCTATTTCTGCTATATCACATGCCTAGAATAACTTGAATAACCTGGGAATATCGTGATGATCAGGTAATTTATACTTGTCTACGACAGCATGCATAGTTAACACGTAGTTAACATGTATCTTAGTTAGTAGAGCACCAGACCAATTGTCTGGAAGTTGTGGGTTTGAGTCCGATGAGAGGTATAGGTATTTATCTGTGCATTTCTTCCAGCTACTCAAAGAACTACATTGGCTACCCCCTTTTACATCACGTATCTTAGTTAGTCTATGTGGCTACTTTTCATTTTCCACCGTACTATAAAGCCGACTCAGTTACGCCCCTTTCCGTATGAGTTCCTTGGTTAACAACTTTCATCAATCAATGGATTAACAATGAAAGCGTCGTTCATTGTCTTCAGCTCACAGAAGACCTCACGCGAGATTTCACTATAGAAGGTTGGCTGTATAAGAAGGGCCCGAAGGAAGAGCCATACAAACATCGGTGGTTTACTCTGGACAAACGCAAACTCATGTACTCCGATGACCCCCTGGTATGTCTCGCCAGTCGTAGTACCTAACAAACAGTTATATATGCGACCAGTGGCCAAACGCAAATGTTAGTGAGCTGGTTAACAATAGGCTGATTACAACGGTAATTGTTGTGTAGGTCATTCTTGGCCCTTTATAATGCTGGCCTCTGGGGATATCCTCGGTATCTATTTGGATTATATTTCCACATTCGTTCCCGTATGTGAGGGTGAAAGACTGGATATTTGATTCTGAAACAGTATAAAATATTCATGCAGCATTAAAATTTCAAAGACCGCTAAAGTGCCATTGAATTTAAATTGTATATAGTTGATTAGTGCACGTTACACATGTCTGAGTATATCGCTCATTGCTGGCTTATACATAATTAACTCTAACTCTCAGTGTGTCGTCCAAAAGATGTTAAATACTGAGATACGCGTGAAAAAGTTCGCTCTCTAGCTCAGTGGGCAGAGCACCGCACCTGTTACCTGGAGGTCATGGTTTCGGGAAACCACCAAAAGATAATTATTCTATGTCTGCTTCACCTGCCTCTTGCATTATTAATCTCGTTAGTTTATTATGGAGGCCACAGTCACGTCTTTTTGTGCCTCTCTCTCCAGCAATTCTAATTTCCTTTGTTTAATATAGAAGCTACATTCACATGCGTTCCCGTATGTGTTTTGTTTCAGTCAGCATTCCCTTTGGGCGAGGTGTTCGTGGGGCACCGTGAGAATGGCTACAGCGTACACGAGGGCACACCCAACAATACCCAATCAAGCACTGGGTATGCCTTCACCCTCAACACACCCCAGAGAAAGTTCCAGTTGTGCGCGGACAAATACGACGATATGTCTCGTTGGATAGCAGCTCTTAATAACGTTATGGACATACAACTCACTGCTCAGGAACATAAACGTGAGTATATTCTACACCATTATCTCCCTTGCATTGATGCAATCATCTTCCCTTATGGTACTGATACAATTATCTCCCTTATACTACATTCATGCAATTATCTTTCCTTATGGTAGTGACACAATTATCTCCCTCATACTACATTTATGCAATTATCTTTCCTTATGTTACACACATAATTATCTCCCTTATTCTACATTGCCACATTTACCCTTCCTTATGATACTGACACAATTATCTCCCTTATAGTACATTTCATGCAATTATCTTTTACCTTATTATACTCTCTTCACAATTACCCAACTGCCACCATATTGTACATTTCACCCGATCATCTTTTTTGGTGGTACTCTCAACACATTTGTCTCCCTTATAATGTAATCATAAGTAATCACACAGACGTCACACACATCACACAGACATCACACACGCATCACACATAAACAGACACAGACAGGCACAATGCAAACGTCGCGAGTTTCCGATATTTTCAGATCTTTTAAATCCCATAAGAAAACGCAAAGGCAGCGTGCAAGAACGGCTGCGGATGTTGAGTTCTCAGTTAACGTGACGATGGCGATGGTTGTTCAGCTTTAATGTTGTTGTGATACTAGAATCGTTGTTGCTCTTATAGTTGTTGTTGTTGGTGCATCGAAATTTTTCCATTGTAATCTGGACACATTGCCTTATAATTTTACATCTCGCTGTTTCGTATATTGTTACTTGTTATCACTAGTTTTTCTTTTTGCTTGTTGAATCTCTTGTATCTTCAAAGCATACCCGAGTGTGTAACTATTTCGAATAGCATCACCGTAACTGTAAATTCTCACAAGACGTTTCTTTCCTAAATTTCCAAAAAATTATGGGAAAATGACAATATAATTTTCACATAAAATTTTTGAAACGTAACATGAAATTTTTTAATTATCAAAATTGGTGAATTTATCATACGTAATTTTTATTGCAACAAAGATCTCATGCAATTTTTTGTGCCGCTTTCGTGTTTCCGTGATATATATTTGAAAAAATTCTGTATATTTGTATATTGCTATTGCAATATTTGATAGTCAGTTTTAATCCATTTAATATCCATCCATTGTGGCGTTAGTTTTCTCAATGTGGTTTTATATCCGGGGGAGGGGGTGCTTCTAAAACGCGGTGGGTTGGAACATGATCAGTGTTCATTCATCTAACCCAGTTATTTATGGTTTTTTTCGCATAAGTAGGAGAGCACCCTCAATATTAGATAAATTATGTAATGTATCGATATTAAAAGTCAGTCCAATTTTGACGACAGTTCTTGCACAGTTATTTACAGTTTTTTTTATTTCACCCAGTTTGACCTCCATTTTCAAGTATTACCAATCGACGTACATACTGCGTGTTTTTATGTCGTTTATATTTTACTGTCTCTTCATTCTAGCTCCATTGTTGGAATACTGCTGATAAAAACGAAAAATTAACGTCATCTTGTAGATTTCGTACATTATTTCTGAGATCACGAAAACAAAGTCACTGAAACTAGCATACAACCATATCGATTCAAGCAAAAAGTAGTTACATCTGTCCACTATCTTGCGCGGGGCCACCATAGTGCATGAGCCACTGGGCCACTGGGCACTTCCTGTGGCTAAACTCTATATTGTGGCTTCAGTTTTTTCCGAATTCCATGCTATATTGTGTGAATATTTCTGTTATTTAAACTGTGTAATCTATTTTTTTATGTTTTACCACTTATAAACATGGCCTCAAGTTATATTTGGGGTGCAGCAGTACGCTAGGTACCGGTGGAGGGAGAGGAGGGTGACTAAAGATGGCTCTATACTTGTGTTATATTCCATTCATATGATATTGTGGATTTTCTACTGTCAGTGTTTAACTGTCATTGGTTACGATTCAAAAGTTGTGTTAAACCAAAGGTATACTATGTAAGTTGTAAAAATAACAACTCTTGTCATAAATGATACAAGGTTATATGAGATAACGATAAAATTCTCGACAGAAAGCCTGCAGATTCTCAGTCCATCAATGGAATAATGCGAATTATTGTTGATAAAATAAATATTTTCATCAGATTTTTCTCTATATGTACAAACTTACGTAGTATACCTCTCGTTTCAGTCTGGGCAGATTTAAGTGTTCGTCAACACAGCAAGAAGGGCAACTCGGGTGTGTTTTAGTGCCCTTGCTTCACTCCGCGTTTCAGCGTGCCCTCACTGTATAACACCCACCCACACTACACATAAGCCTATTTCCACTACTGCCACAGGCCATTGGTTGGTTATGACAACTCTCTTCGTGTCTTTAGTGGGTGTTGAGAAAGTTATAGTTGAAATTCGTCTGAAACCTCTATCTGAAATATTTAGACATTTTAGTCCCTATATAAACCTATAAACTGATAGTTTTAATGCACTGATCCGTTGAAATGAAGTCCTGTTGTTCTTTGAATTACTGTTTATCAACATATAAACTACAAAAGTTTCACCTAATGAAGAATGTTTTACATTCGAAAGCTTGTTAAATACATTTATGTAGTGAGCCATAAAGGTGTTACCACTTCTTACGGAGATTATGTATTTCTACTGCCTCACCCACCTATCGTAGTAAGCGTTTATAAGCGTTCGTTGTAGTAAAAACATATACAACCATAGGTAGATGGGTGAGGGGTGTGTTCAATAAAACGCACCCATTCCCCATGTTTACCGTAGTTATTCCACTGTATTTCATACATTCCTAATTGTGACATTTTATCGTTAAAACAAATAATAAACTCACCCATTTAGACCACTGTCCATAAAACTTCTAATATCATTTTCATGATCATGAATCATGCTTAAAATTGTATTAGATTTTTGTATTTAAATTTTTATTTCTCGATATCAGTTGCCGCTGTTAAGTGACTTGATTTCCTTTTTATTTGATAAAAATTAACAAGGAGAATTTTACATGTGTTCTTATTAAATAGTGTAATGGTATAAATTATTGTATCTGTAATGTAATGGTATTACTTATGGTATTAATAAACCTAAGGTTGAAAATAATTATTTAAAATATCTGAAAAATATTTGAACTATTCAATTTATTAGAGGCATATCTCAAAAGCATTAATGACTCTAAGCTCAGAAATTTCCATATCTACAGGTAAGCTTATCCCCATGGAAGCTAGGGAGAAACGATTACGGGGAGAGGGGGTGGGGGGTGGGCTGTTAGTCACTACTAGAGTGCTACACCCGTGAATACATAACAGCTTTTCACAGAATTACAGGAATAATTACAATAGTTCGTATCTTATTGTATATATATTTTCTATTAGAACTGACTTGTTTGTGTAGTGTTTTTAACTAGTCTAATAGATTTTTCATCTTGATATTATCCCACAGTCCCTACTTCGTCATCTAAGGGTTGGATTTAAACAGTAACAAACCACGGTGACATTCACCATTGTATCAGTCGGCATACTTTTAAAAATGATCTGTTTATTTGCAAAACCATTCCTAGTTAACAGCTTTCCTGTCACTGGTCACTTCAAGAATCGGCTGTTAACCCTTAGCACTCTGTTATCACAGTTTTTGTATTGCTATGGTAATGTGGTGTACAGTTGTCAGTGTGGCAAGGGTTAATAGTTTCATTTGCAAGACCCATCTTACACGCGAGTACTCGCGATTCATTCACCATCTGTCATATTTCTGTGAAAAACCGATACGTAACGAATTTGAACGTTGTAACGCGCCCATTTGTGGCAACTATACCCCAGAAAAACACAATTTCAACCCCTTCCACGAGTTTATGTGCAATAACAATAACATAACCCTAATGTATTTACTCGATTCGCTACTGGAGTATTGTCAATTGGAGATGCTTTGAGTTTCGCTGTTTATTTTTTATTCATGATGTACCATTAGTAAAGATTTCACACCAGATTTTCACACACTCCTTTACGTGTCTCCCAAATATAGATTTTGACAATTATTTAGAAATTGATATATTTTTAATATAGGTCATAAGAAATTTGTACTTATAGGTTTTTGTACTTGATTCATATGTATTTGCTTATTTGATGTAAAGTCGTAACAGCAATACACCAGGTGTATATTGGGAATGTTCAATATGGTTCAGTAGTGGAGCCTCGGCTTCCGAACCAGGTGGACTGTTCGAATCCGGGCAGTACCGTTGTGTTTTGAGGTCATCTCCTCGGGTAAGGTACTTTATCCCGATTGCTCCAGTCGACTTAGCCATAAATAATTACCGGTGAAATTTTATTTGTGGCAACGCAAATTAATATTCACAATAAATTTGCGAGTGGCTTACGGGCGCCTGTTATAGAGCTGTCAACCCCTCGCGTCAACCCCAACCCTAGAGCTGTAGTGAGCCCTCACAAACTTGTCATTTGCCAAGCTGTGCAAGCGACTTTAAAGTGCGGGATATAAATACCTAATTCACTTTATATACAGACAGGTACGAGCACCTGTGGACGATCTGTGATAATAGGTTTCATGCTAAATTCTACCTATAATATATAGTTTGCTAAACATTACAGGTGACCTCGGGCATTTAGAAACAATAATCGTTTGTGATACGAGTCCTATTATAGTTATTTCACCATGATTTGATGTCACATTTAGTAAATAGATCATAACACGTCACGATTAGGTAATTTACGTATATATATATATATATATATATATATATATTAGGAGAAAGACTCGTATGCAGTTTCAAGAAATTGATTGGTCAACACGTTCCATAGTTACGTACCACTGCTCTCCTTGAAGTACAGACATTTAAAGATATTTTTATGAATTTAATTTTCAATAAATTCAATTCCATCAGCCATATTGTGAAATTACAGAGGAAAACCAATGCTTTATTCACTAAGTAGTTACTTTGGCATGTATATTATTATATTATTACACCAAACAAAGTTAATATGTTACTTAGCTATGAAGTTTTTACTTTGATTATAATATATAAAGTTTTTGCATGAAATACTTTTCATAATATTCAGTACACATTATAAAGAAACGCTACGTAATTGTGGACAATGATGGATATTCCATGTTGTCTTTTTAGCTTAGGGAAATATTCTTATTTAGTTTCAGTCTAACATTGGTTCAGTTAAATTGAATTAAAGCTTTGTTGTTTATCACTGAGTTTTATTAATACTTAATTTCCACGAACTAAATTGGTTTAATTTTTAAAACAACAGTGATCCTTTTTGGTTGTATTTTCTCCGCTTTTTAATTAATTTATAAAAATATTTTGTAAATAAAATCTATAATCCTATTAAATAGTGAATACTGTTATGTCTACTATACTTTTACTGGAGATTTAACTGTTTATGTTTTCTTCCTTTGTCTTGACTCGTCACACATTTTGACATTTTAAACAATTCACCCTAGTTTTATGGCTGTATACTTTACTACATAACAATGACCGTCATTCTGAATCAAAATGAGGCTCCTGCCACTCACCACAGATCAAACCATACCTTTATTATTCAGGCTTGGCCAGATCACCGTATAGTCAATGATAAAATGATTTCTCGTTTACACTACAATTTATGAAAATAAATTTTATTTAATATCATTTCGAAACGTGTTTTTAATACTGTATTCATTTATTCGCGGGCTGACTGCCGGTTCTGGGTACAAGGCAGCATGGAGAGGTCTGTATAAATATCTACCAGTTACCTTATACAGTTATACTCATACAGTCGTGCTGTTCTGCTGTTGGGGGAATGCTATTCATGAAATGCCAGATCATTATTTTAATTGTCAATTAATTTTATTACATGGCGCAGTGTCACGTGTTTGTAAAATGGAATATTTTTAGAGGGAGAGAGCTCAATTTTACTTCACTGGTTTAACAAGGTCTATATCACTTATATCCATAGCTAAATCGCCCGTGTTTTTGCTGCGGTTTACAGGTTTTTGCAACGCAAGAGTGATGTGCACGTCCATACATGGATTTTTGGGCAGAGAAAAATTATGCATTTTAATATTATTTTATGGAAAATTATTTTCATCATTGAAAAATTTTTACATTGAAAACAGCACTTTTTATTAAATTTAAAAAGTATTTTTTTAACGTAATAATAGAATTTATTAAAATGCCATCAACTTTTTATGGTTAAAAGTTTAAGAATGAAACATAAAACGCCCTGCACAAATTACGTAATTAATTTTCTTTTTATGGTCGTTGACCACTGATGGAAACGTACTGAGAAAAGAATGTACTCTATCGGATTAGAAAAACTATAGCCGGAGAAAAATGCACAGAAAATATTGGATTTTTGATTTCTACGTTGTTTTCTATATTAACATGTTAATAGCACCAGACTGGTTATCTGGAGGGGTGGGTTCAAGTCCCATCAGAGGTATAGGTTTTTTCTGTGCATTTCCCTCCAGCTATTAAAAGAACCACAGTCGCTACCCCAATTAACACCATGTTAATATAGAAAACACCTTAAGAATCTATATATCGCGGGTATTAAATACAGACTTTAAACATCACTGGTTCTCAAAAATGGTGTCAAATTCCTAAATGCACAGGAGAAAGCATGCCTGTATAGCTCAGTTGGTAGATCACCAGACCAGTTCCCTACAGGTCGTGAGCTCGAATCCCATCAGAGGTATAGGTGTTTTGCTGCGCATTTCTCTCCAGCTATTCAAAATATCATACCATATCACATCTAAAATATCATACCATATCGTATCTAAAATATCATACCATATCGTATCTAAAATATCATACAATATCGTATCAAAAATATCATAGAATATCGTATCTAAAATATCATATCCAAAATATCATATCTTATCTGAATATCGTACCATATCATATCTAAAATATCATACCATATCATATCTCCAATATCATACCATAGCATATCTAAAATATCATGTCATATCTAAAATATCTTACTATATCATATCTCAAATATCATACCATATCATATCTCAAATATCATACCATATCATATCTCAAATATCATACCATATCGTATCTAAAATATCATACCATATCATATCTAAAATATCACTAATATATCATATATCTAAATATCATACCACATCATATCTCAAATATCATATCATATCTAAATATCATACCACATCATATCTCAAATATCATATCATATCTAAAATAAAGAACAATAAATTTGGAATGTCAACTTATATGTAAAAAGATTATTGAAGATACAAGAAAGAATCAACTGGATTTTCAACATTCACATTACGTGACGAACTGTCACGGATATGACATGGAATGACTTTCCGACTGAGTTGTTCCCCTTCTGAAACAGATTGACAAGTGACCCTCCGCTGCTTCTATGGAGTCGACGTTAGTTTGATCTTCAGACTTAACTGCTTATATATAATACGTTATAATAATCTTAGCCAGTTTTACCTTTTATATGTACAAAGATGTGGAAATTAGCTCTCACACATATTGATGTTATGTCTAAACTTTTCATAAATTGTCTTAAACAAACACAGAACTCTAATTTTAGTGTTTATCGTGCACTAGTAAATTTGAGTAATTCACGGAATCGGATATTTGAAGCAAGTTTGCGAAGACCTTTGGCATTATTAACAGTAAATCTTCACAAGATAGCAAATGACGAACTGCAGCTTGACACCGCTGCATCACTTCATCCGACATTATTGCGATCGAGTGAACAGCGTAGATTCAGACGAAAATCGTTCAAACTAAAGAAAGAGCAGGTTTGGATTATAATTATTTAATTAATGCAGTTTTGTTTTTGAGTGTTAAAATTGAGATTACAATTCCAGTATTTAGCCTTACAGAATCCACAGCGATGACACTTGGCATTTTGAGACGGTGGTACTAAATATCGTGCGGACAAGGTAATTACCGTATGGGAGTCGGTCCATGCATGAAATAGTGTGGGTGATTGCAATGCTTTAAAATATATATATATATATTAATGTAACGAGTACTGAAACTGATACCTGGGTACCCGTGGAATGATCACGAGCGTGTACCCAAAAAATACTTGCCATGAATTGTGGAGTTGACTGTGAAATAACTTCCAAAAATGGTTTCCTAATATCCAATATATTGATGAAAAGGGAAGAAAATATTCTTATGCCCTAGAAATTGTGTTGTGTTCATTTTTCATATGATATTTATAAATTCCAATAAGTTTTGTCGAAAACCCGTTTGATTGACGCTAGCATTGGTAGTCGCCATTTTAGTTGATTTGCTGCTCAAATCAAGGACGGACATGGTACGTTGGGATAAAGGTAAACTGTAATATTTGTGCAAGCTCAAATTGCGATTAAAAAAATTTGTTATTCACCATTAATCACTAATCAAATGACAATTTCATTAGCTAAAACAAAAGAATGCGTATATCTAAGTTAACCAATGTTTCTGGGTATTATGGAAACATAGCCGTACTGTGATGTGAACCACTGTTAATATCCGGATGCAGTGATTTAGCCACTATGCTACATGGTCCTGCTCTTGATGCAGTTGGGATTGTGTTGATTGTATTTACATTCTACATAGGAACTCAGAGCAAATAAAAAGGCGGCATTGGAAGAATCTGCGGGTAGTGATGATGAAGATACAGACTACGATGATGACGGTGATGACGACGACGAAGATGACGATGTCTACGAGGGCGCTGATACCCCCGATGCCAACTTGCCCGATGGATACAGAGACATGGTTGTTTCCCTTAGTTCACTCCGTTGTGACAGTCTACTGAGTAGTGGACTTGGACTCACAAGAGTGTGAGTTTCATCACAAATGTTATTTATGATGTCGTACTCATCGAGTGAGTTACTTGTTGCGTGTTTACACGATACAATATCGTTTCACGCGTTTACAAGATACAATATCGTTTTACGCGTTTACAAGATACAATATCGTTTCACGCGTTTACAGGATACAATATCGTTTCACGCGTTTACAAGATACAATATCGTTTCACGCGTTTACACGATACAATATCGTTTCACGCGTTTACACGATACAATATCGTTTCACGCG
>WURV02205112.1:0-11402 GCA_011762755.2 Epimenia babai
ATCGTTTCAGACGTTCAGTGTGACGTGTCGTTTTTTCTTGTTCATAACTTACCTTCTCTGTAGCGGTATTTCACTGTCTGGCTAATAATTTTAATATTCACAAGCAATAGTGCTAGCGTCCTTCCTTTATACTATATGTTAACCTTACTGTTTGTAGGAACATGGTATTTATTCATACATATACAATATAATTGATTTCACTCTTAAAATACAATTTACATTTAATATTTGAAATTAATCGTCTTATCAGCGCTTGCTATAGTAGTCGGCTTTTGATTCGCTCACCGCTAACTAACAGAAAATGACGAAAACGCCGACGATGAAGGGCGAACAGAGACGCCGTCCGTCAACGACTCGCGTCCGTACTAAATATACGACTGTTCAGGTAAGTCGATATGTGAAGTACGTTTTATTCGTATGTAGTATTTTTACTCAAAAGTGGTCAATATTCTGATTATTGAATAATAAGGAAACTTAAGCTTACACAACGGGAATGTTAACTCTTAGAAAAAGCCATGGGAAAAAGCGACCTAAACGCTTAAATTTCGGCGATCGTGCTTTCTACGCCGCTCCTCGTCACCTGTTCAATGCTCTTCGAGTTAATATACAACAATGCAAAAGTATAAATCAATTCAAAGTACAAATGCACCCGTTTACCAACTAATTAATGATCAAGAATTATCGACATCATCGCCTTTTACGAGAGTTGTGCTCTTAATCTACAAATAGGCTAACTGGTTCTGATGTATACGATAATATTAAAGATATTACATATATCGCAAATTGCAAAACTATCGCAATATGTGTAATAAAATGTCTTTAATCGCGTTATTAGTGCAGCCTTCTTAGTTATTAGTTTAGGGAGCTCATTAGTGTTTTAGTGCTAAATGTGTTATTTTCTGACGTTGCTTAGGCGATTTCAGTGTTTTTAAATAGTGAATGTATTGATTTAAGTGTGTTAGACAGCAATGCTATTAGTCAACTATAAATCAGATATATTTCACTTCGTAAACGCATTTTCGACGACCAGTTGTATTAACCTTAGGACGAGCTGTCTTGCATGAAGTCGGCCTATACCTTGCGACGGAGGGTAGCACACCAAATAATCAAATAATAGCGCATAAGTTTTGGATTTACACCAGGCTTTGCTGTTGAATTTCGTCAGGTGCTAATCATCTGATAATTCATTTCGATTGTTATTGACGTAAAAAAATCCGAGGAATATAAATTCCAGTATGCTGGATAAAACGTTACTCTTATATTTAATATATGTGTTTGACAGCTCTGCTAATAAGTACACCTTAAACAAATAAATTTCATTTTCATTTTCGCCTACTGCAATAGGCCAAAGCAACCACCACTCATATATTTGGAATAAAATGTATGGTATTTCTCTGTATTACTATCTATATGTAGACCGGCACGCCATTTTGGGGGCTCTCGGTCGCTCTTCTCAGTCTGGTAATTTCATTTGATGTTGTTCTGTTTCGGATGTTTCTTGGATGGTCTCCCATGGCGTTTGGATGAACTTACTTAAATGAATGGAAAAAAGTCTACCCGAAACCATTGGTTTCACTCTGGTGTGTTCCCATCGCAGATTTCAGAAACGAGTTCGTTTTCTTGTGTTAATAATCGCATACGCAGGTAAGCTCTGTGAATGGCCATCACAACGATTTTGCTAATAAATAGCTGGAGAGAAATTCTCAGGAAAAAACCTATACCCCTGATGGGACTCGAACCCACGACCCCACAAGAAAAAAAGTCGCATACGCAGTAATGATTCGATAATTTACGTATACAAGTTCTCGTGCACGTGGTGCTGTCTTTCGTTTTCTAAAATCTCACTATCGTATTAATACCCTATTCTGAAATTAAATTGGAATGATTTTTTATAATGCAGCTGGCCGAATTCGAAAAGCTATTTGACCTGACTCAGTACCCAGACACGGCGGCGATGTACAACCTGTCTCGAATCACGGATGTCACGATGGAAAGGATATCGGTAGGTGTCATACTACGTTCTTCAGTAATTTTTCACCCCGATCAGTAACTACCAAGCTAAAATCGCAGACGCCATCGTAGGTTTTTCAGTGGTTATTCAAGGGCGTTTTTACGTGTCTCGGGGATGATTAAAGGATGGCATTGTTGAGGTGGTCTCGCTCGGTAAACCGAGCCTCTTGTCGCAGTATATATTCACCTAAAACGTATTTAAATACTAAATCATGATATACTGTTCGTATATGGGAGCAGGAGTAAAGAAAGTAACGAATGTCATAAAATTCACACAGAAAATATATTTCATTGAATACTTGCTGAAAGCTCCTTATGTAGGCCTTATACCTAATGGGCCCCGTCTGGAAAGGAAAGTTATATACATAGCTATTTACATATTTATAGCGTCCGAGTATGCGTTTTTATAGGTTTGGTTCCAAAATCGACGATCGAAATTTAAGAGACAGGCCCGCGGCGGTCATGTGACGTGGATGAGGCGCCAACTGTACAACGGCACCGGCGATAACGTCCAGAAGCCGCTACAGCCGACAACTCAGCATGTATTATCTCCCCCTGATACATCTTGTTTCGTGCTTCCATCAACAACGTACGTTACCTTAATACCGTAAAGTTGTAACCTTGTTCGGTTGTTTTTCGATAAAATGTTAGTGGAGAGCGTTGGGAGCCCTTATTAGCCGGTATATTAATCAAATTGATTTCCCGATTTCGAAACATTAAAACGTTGATACATACCTTACGATATGTGGATAATACTACCACGAAATCGCGAGGAATATATTCATTTTCGTCTGTAGCGTCTTTTGAACGATGAACACACATTTACTTAAGCAGTAGGTATTGTATTTGTGTGGTATTTCCAGGGCGCCATCGTGCGAATACGAACGCGTCGGTCATTCGCTGGAAAGCTACAACCAAGTAACATGTCCCGTTAGCCCGCCCAATTTTGTAGAACACGTGACTACGCCAACTCTCCAACCGCATCATAACACCTACGTCCAAGATCAATTCGCCAACGATTGGCTACTTTTGGCGCATTTACTTAATGACGTGGCGTCCTCGCAAACCGACTTCACGAACAGTTCTTGCACGTTTGCGTCGCCGCCGTATTGGCAGGACCAACATAATAGTGACTTTTATAACTGTGATCCGCAGTTTATGCAACAAAATGGCAATGACATTTTTGGTTTCGTTACTGTTTAATATTTGGTTCCGGTTGTAGTATATTACTCCGTATGAATACTGAATGGATGCGTATCAAGAAGTGTATAGTGCTAGTGGTGATATGGTTTAGGCCTACAGCTTTATATGACTACATATCCGCTACCATTTCAACACACACACTGCCCAGATGCATTTATACTATGTATATATGTATATAATAAAGATTTATATATGATCCTTTGATGTAAAAGTTGTACAATAATGAAAAATGTCTTAGTGCCAACTAAATTAATCAATGCACGATTTTTTTGCACAAACGATTGGTCGCTGGTGCTATCATGGACGATCAAGTTTTCTGGAATTTCACTCGAGGATTGACACGTCACAATGTCATGGCGTTTGATTGGTCGCTGGTAATTCATGGAGGACCCCGTTTTCGCAACTCGAAACGTCACCGAGACACACATCACACGCGTCGAGGGCTTGAAGATCTCGCTTACACATTCGATATGTCACAATGGCGCAACTAGAATGGCTCACGACATTAGCTGTCGTCCTGATACGATCACTGAAAAGAATCGCAGGGTGATCGTAGAGTACAGAAAAACCACGTGATAGTCGATCGTACTTACAGTATTGATTATCGAATATTCAACCACAAAGATCTTTATCATTTCCTGTCGTGAAAAAATGAACGGTTTATGTGTAATTAAACTCGCAGTCTTATGTAACCGTAACGAGTTTCCAAGTTGATATATGATTTAATGAAACTATTGTGTCGGGTGTGGCAGCCTCAAAACACTAAAAACACTGTTTTGTACAATCATAGGTCGTGTAAAACGGGAACACTTACAGAAACCACTCGACAGCGAATAGTAGTCCGACGTGGTGGTCGGGGATGTTAACAGAGGCGACGATGATGAGGAGAGTCACGATCGACGAGCTCGGCACGGACGGGATTGACAAAGCGGATATAGCTGTGAGCACCCTAAGTCACAATACATTTTTGTTCCCTAAAATTGAAGAGGAAGCCGCATCAATTTATCACGTGTTGGTGTAAAAATATAAAACGAAATTAAGACTATACCTAGATGAAGCCTATGATTCAAGTACAAGCTTGAATAAACCATACAACCACAGACGCCATTCGTGTAATACGCTCCAAAGGTTAATAAAATACAACAATACAACAATGCATTATTGCGTAATTAAGAACAATTATTTATTGTATAATCACAATAAAATTCATTATAGCATGGTAATTAGGATAGCCAATGTGGTTCTATAAATAGCTGGAGTCCCATCAGGGGTAAAGGTTTTTTTCCTGTGCATCTTTCTCCAGCCATTGATTATAACTCAAACGCATAAATATATTGCTCCCTCCCGAGATGTCATGCGACACCATATTTTGGCACTCGGGTGTTTTTGGTGGAATGATTACAGATCAAAGTTTTAGATTTTCGCCATTAGGTGTGTAGTATGAAGCATATTTTTTATATCGTAGCTCGTAGCAATAAAGTGGCGGCCACGTGGCAAAAGCCGTCACAATAGTGAGAAGGCGTGGCGGTTCATATGCTCGCGGATCATATGCTCGTACCCCGTCTGTATGACTGCATACGTATTACCACAACTCCCATAATTCGAACAACATACCAGGCACCATCATTCATTTCGTCGAAGATAAGTTCACGTTCAAAAACCATGGCAACATAAAAATACATCGAAATTGCAATAATTTTAGCTACATTACACTACACCATGATAGCACTTACAAAATTACGATGTAGTCAACATAGTCGAGGGGCCAATCGGAAACCGACGCGAGAAATATTGCGCCAGCCGAGATGAATATGGCACTTCCGTTTGCGCTGAGCGTCACGCTAAACGGTATCGCAAAACGAGAGACGCGTTTGTCGACGTTATTTCTTACTTCGACAGCCTCAAACATTTCTGGGATCGCAATGGCGCTGTTCCAGAACGGATATTTGTGATTAAATTGCCTGTAGTAATCGGTTTATTCGCCTTATTCCTTTCTTATATTGATGAGTATATACTGCAAAACAATTGAATGCAATCAGTGCATTGCTCATAAAATATAGATAACACGCAGATTTATTATGAGATGAAATACGAAGGGAGATATATACATGGTTACTCCTACACCAGTGATGGTATATATAAAGATAGAAATCGATCAATAAGGAAATATGGAAAACGGTTTATTCGTAATGAAATTAGTTTGATCTAGATTCTAGTAACTTCTTTGGTAGGGAGTTATTTGCCCTTCACGAACCATTGCTGGTGATTTTTTTTCGTTATATCCCCAGTAATGAAGTAGATGTACAATGATTTAGCAAAGCGAACACGATTCCATCGTAAAATGTGAGCAAAACATATATAGCAATATTTTTAATACGCACGTGCTTGTTGTAGCAAATCCGACGAGCCACGCCCGTGAAAGTGACAGGAGAATCAGAAAGGGATTTTTTCGTATGAACAGAAATAATACTACGGGCATGACGATAAGTTCGTGACACGCGACACCGCACGTGACGCCCACTACGAGGTACCCGACACTGGCAAACGTCTCTCCCACATCGTCTATAGCGGCAAGAGTCGCGGCAATGAGGCTGCACACTCCAATCGGTGTATACCTAATGAATATAATAATAAATAAATCAATATTAGACATTTATATACCGCCACTCCATGCATGCATGCATGCTCACGGGGTGGTCCACGGTTGTGGGCAAATAGCAAATAAAATTAGAAAAGATGAAGTCGTTACAGATTATACGTAATTTAGATTGTGTAAAAAAATATGACTTAAGCATGGTTTTAAAAATGTTGATGGAGACTATGCTTCTTATTTCGAGGGGCAAAGCGTTCCATTTTTATATACGTCAAACCCGTCGAAAATTTGAAACCAAATTTTCCCTTGTGTGCTGCTGGTCTTAAAAGATTAGAATTGAACGTCAGTTACGAATATGCTACACGGGTATTAAGTTCAATCCTGATAAATTTGACGCCGTGTTTATAAAACGTCATCGCTTAAATATGAGATGTGAACTGGGAAGTGAAACTCGGAAAGCGGCGTTTAATTATAGAACAGCACTGATAGTAATGACACCGATGCGATCCTTTTGGTGCGTCCCAGTATCCGAGGGGCACCAATATGGCATGCTACTACAAAGTTGTTTGTAATTTACTAATACCATGTGTGTTAAGGTTTCAGTATATTAGTATATGGTTATGTATATGTATATATACGGGTATTAATTACGCCCGAGTTAAAATCTCAAAACGGGTAAAATATTGGACTTTTCAAAGGGAAATGAAACACACGGTCACAAAGTTCACACAGAGAACAGGAAGAGTGACATAAGATGGGGAGGGGATAGATTCGCTGATGATAGAGATTGTCGAAACAGATGAGAACGCGGGTCGTATATACATTTGTACGTGAGCAAGAATTTGAATAAAATACGAAATGTGAGAGAGAGCCAGTGGTGTAAGAGAACAAGAACAACGTGAGAACGTCGAGCGGTGTAAGAAATCTGTTCACGTCATTGTCGATTGTAATATAGATATTAAACAGACGAGTTTGAAATTTCGATAACAATTTTTTAACGCTATATAGGTAGAGGAAGCAGTATTTTAACTATACGAAAACAAGTCGGTTTAAGATCTTCGTGGGTTTCCAAAATATGCGATTAAGGCATCAATTCTCTCCCATATGTTCCTTACCAAATAAGCCATCGGAGTGTGATAAGAAATATATCAGTAGCAGACGAGAAGAACACCAGGAAAGGTTTTCCTTTATCGCCGCTTCTGTTCGTTGCTATGGCGATGACGATGCAAAAGACCATAAGACCTGACAAAGTGAAAATTAGGCCCCTTAGTATGTATTATTATAAGTATAACTTATTAGGGATAAGGACAGTTCTTCTTCCCGATATATATTTCCATGTTACAGAGAAAAACAGAGATAAAATCGCGATCTACCTTGTTCATCATATTTAATACGCAAACAGTCAAAGGGAAATATGTATTTTAATTCAGAAGGTGATGTACCAGATTGGTAGTGAGGGAATCGTAGGTTCAGAGCTAATCGAAATTGACGCTTGATTTCTTGGTGTATATTAGTGCCGTCAGCCGTCACTTGTAATGCATCTTGGGTATACTCCCCATATCCTATCCTGATCCTATTTTTCACAAAAGAAATGTTACTGGTCTACGACATTTTGTGCCAATATAGGTCACACAAGTTTAAATGCGTACTGTTCTTACCAAGAAGATTTGCCGAACGGACGATCGCGAGTGACTTTTCGGTTACTTCGTTTTCCGTACCATTTGTAGCGTTCACCAATTTCCTACTGTACTGCGTCTGAACCTGCAACCGTGAGACAGAATAAAGCGAAAGTTCAGGTGGTTGTTTACAAGTTTAATTAACAGAAAAGTAAGAGGGAAACATTTTGTATAGACCTAGATTGGTTTTATCGATGACTAAAACTCGTTTATCAATGTTGTTTGCGCTAAGGAAATTACATGTATAAAAATGACGTTTGTATCAGCAGCCCAACGTGATATTGTGTTTTGTTGAATATATTTTTGTGTGCACATGAAAGCGAGGCCATGTCTTCTTGCTTGTTGCATAAACGTCCATGTAATTATGCGATATACCCGAACCGGGGCCTCGAAAACGCCACAACAAAGGACGTGTTGACAACATCTACAAAATAAAAAATGGCGTCAAATGAAATGGTCTGTTTCAGAAATCCCTACATTTCTAAATCGCTGGTGATCCTATGATTGAGGGACTAGAATATATAAACCTGGCTAAACGTTGCCGCTACGATGTTGTCAGGAAAAATGTTTCTGAAATCGAAATGTGAAGATATATAGTCATACCATAACAATTCGTGTAAATTCAACGCGTGACTATATTGATCCCAGATGTTTTAACAAGATTGCGAGGCCCATATTACGTAAACTTAGAAATAGCAGTGATTTTTATGCTACCTCAATTCATAATACTAATCACTCCAATGCTAAGTTCGACTCATTTAATTCCTACACGCAGATATTTAATCTGGTAAAGAGAAGCTGAAAGCCGATAACTATGCAAACTACAAGGTTTCGATCATCCCCCACCATGTACACGGACGGTGATACAATAGATGACTGCTACGACATCGGAAAACAGCAGCGGCGATGACGACAATGATGCAGTAGTATCAGCGATAAGAAGGCCAACAATGATAACAACTATAACAAAAACCTATACCCCTGATGGGACTCGAACCCACGACCCCAGATAACCAGTCTGGTGCTCTACCAACTGGGCTCAGTAGCTAGTCCCTGTCCCTGCAGCTCAGTTGGTAGAGCACCAGACCGGTTATCTGGGGGTTGTGGGTTCGAGTCCCATCAGGGGTATAGGTTTTTTTCCTGTGTATTTCTTTCCAGCTATTTATGGAACCATATTGGCTATCTTAATTACCATCGCAATGATAACAACGATGACGACAATAACGACAAGGACAGTAACCATGTCGATAAAGCCACCACATTGTAAATAGACACCACGATAAAATATCAATGACACCGCCAACACTTCCATAACTTGCAACTATCGTTCATACTACCTATCATATTATTAATAACCCCAACCTTATCAGATCGCTAAATATATCGCTCGGATTCATGTTTGTCGATTTTCTGTCACTGGTCCCGCGATCTTGCACCTCCTCTCGTCGAATAACAAACGAGAAGATCACGCCGAGCAATGAACCAATGATATTTGTCAAAACGATGAAGGTCAAGGCTACGAGACTGATCTTTCCATTCGATCGTGGGTTAATGGTCGCCATCCCTGTATTGAGATATGTATATCTATAAAATGTTGATAATTTTATGTATGGCGATGACAAAACTGCTTGTTATCTGTGCCGAAGCAATAGCATACGCGCTGAGCAATTTCCAGACAAAAATCATTAAATGTAGAACGCATCGAAAAGTTTTTGTCCCTATCAGAGCTCAATATCACACAGAGTGGTAAAACAGCTCTCAAATTATATAATCTACATTAATTGCTCTTAGAATTGAGATATTATCTCCCTTCGTCCCTGTGACATGGCTGATGATCTGATCTATTTGAAAATAAAGATGACCTGCCGTTCTTCATTCAACATTATGAAGACCTTCTTTATATCAGAATTTGAAGAGAAAAATCAAGATATGGTTGCAATAACTTGGCTGAATATATCAACTATAATTGTTGATGGAGTGGTGGTAGCAGCAAATCGTCGATTAGATTCAGACCATGGGACCAGCTTATCGTTGATTGACTGAGTCGGGCTGTTGTAACAGCTTATCATTCAGCGGCTGATTCGGGTTGTAGTAGCAGGTGATCGTTGATTGACTGACGAGATTCACCGGGGACTGTATCATTGTCGACCATGCCTCGCCCCCTCCCCCTCCCCGTTTGAATGAAAACCGAATGAATTCACACGATCTGATTGGGTTCCTGCATGTTGTCGCGTCTTCTCCTTCTCTCTTTCTATTTTCCAAGTCACACTCAGATTCTCATTCTTCCCAGTCTGTATCCAGAAATCCCAAATGTCGCATTCTGATGGATATTTGGAGAGTTGTTTGTGCTATTTCCACTACTACAAAAGCTCGTCTTGTTATCGGTCTTTCGAGAGATGCGCTTTCTTTGCAAGAATAAAACAGCAGGCTATATTCGTTTCGTTATTACATTGCCAACTGTTCCACATAGAGCATTACCGACTAATTATATATCTGAGTGGCTTTCAGAAGGAATACCTACCTGAAATCACGCTGCAAATAATCAGCGGAAGTACTAGCATCCGGAGCATGCTCATAAACACATCACCGGGGAGAGCTACGAATGCAAAACAAATGAATTAAAATGCAACCAGGTCACGTGGTATTATGATAATTACACAAACAAATAATAATTATAATATCATGGTTTTATACACCTATCATCTGCGATGTATATCAACCAATGATAAAGGTAAAAGTTAAGTACAGCCTTTATAGATCTCAAGTAGGCCTACCAGTCAATAACGGCTCTCCGATGCGGTTAACAACGAAATTATGAACCCGATGAATAAAAGCATTTCAGGGAAAATTTGCTCCCTATAAAACATCCTGTAGTACTAATAGCAGAAAGATAATTTAAATGAACTTTAGTGTTTAATTGAGATATATCTAAAATTCGTAAATTACGCAATTCGTTCATCATTCCAGACTCTTTTTTATACAAATGCTGTTCGAAAGTGCTCGATTTCTACAGTACATTTTTTCTAAGTAGTGTTAAAATCGTCTGCTCCCGATACTTTGTGAAAGTTTAGGTGGTTTCCAGGCGTTGTTAAAGACGCGGTAGTAGTCATAGCGACAAGGACGTGCATGTCGGTTATAAATCGTCAAGAATTTTTGTAACATTTTGTAATGTGATTTCGTATATATAACCAATCCAGGTGAGGGCAGTTGACGAAGGTTTGGCCTCTCGTAGCGACAGTCCTAGGATGAAACCTGCGACGATTCCGCCTATCGTGAGCAACAGAAGAAGATTATTCATGCACCATGTCCGTGCAGCTTGAGACCACACCCTTTTGGGGTTACGCTGAAGGCAAACGCAATTCACGAAATGAAATGAAATGAGATTTTATTGATTTATAGTGCCCTTTCAACACATGGCTATTAAAGATAGTTTACAAATTTATGGTTGCTATGATTAACTAGAAACACAAGGAATACGGAATAGCCGAGGCTGTTAGAATGCCCTATCGACTAACATATTTATACATTATTCTGAGCTTTTGTTCATGTATATAAGTATACTTAGTCGAGTACAGTAAAGTACACTTCGTATATGAAAATTCGCTTCGCGTCCTGGCTGACGATGGCAGTGTCGTCAACATGCGGACAACACGAACAAAGACAGCCACAACGCCTCGCCTTGCTTTATACCGATATCGCGCAGAAAACATTCTGAATCATCGTCGTTCTCCTATATTCTTGGACTAACCCCATCATATATTCATATTCCTTAGCAACCTCGATATTACTACTGATCTTTGAAATGAAATTACATTAATTTGATTAAAGTGTACTTATTAGTTTAGCTGTCAAACACACTTTACATGAAACAATAGCCTAATGGTCTAAGACTATAATATAATTACTTAAATTATATAAAA
>WURV02205123.1:0-11400 GCA_011762755.2 Epimenia babai
ATAATTCTCCGATTCACCAAAAATCAGAATTATAACCCTATGAAATCACTCAACTTAATTTCCAATCAGGCTCTCAGAGAATTGTTTTGCACATTGGCAATTTTTTTTATTTCCATGATTTTGTCAAAGATGAAGTTTGACAGGAAGCCAAGATTGACAATCCGGTTAGGGTTCTCCGACCTGTTGATGGAATAACCGATCATTCCCTTTCGGCCGATCCGGTCAAAAACCGGAAAGAATATGCAATCACCCCCGCGCGATCCGTCACATGGCTGTTGCAATACGTTTTCAGAACTACTGCTAATCATGGGTAAGCGGAGCGGAACAGGGTTAATTGAAGCGCGCAGGGAATCAAACAAGTAGGATATTTTTTTGGCGTGTCCGAGATCATATTCACGGATAAGCTCTGGATCCCAATTGCTGACAATCAATATTTCCTGAAGCAGAAATTCATTATCCTTGGGAAGTTCGCTGACCAAAAAGTTGTTACACTGGTATTCATTACAGATGACCCGCAACACTCTAAAGAGGTCATAGTTTGTTTCCGAGCTTTCTATCTCGGCCATCAGTTCATCATATGATGATAAATGATTTCCATTCATTTTTGCCATACTCAAACCCTCATTCTGAATGAGCGATTGGACTCAGTACAAACGAATCGCTGGTATGTACATACAATCATAGGTTGCATATTATTTAAACAATAATCTTATAATTGAAGTCAGAGGGTTAACTAATCTGAGTTAATCTTGTGTAGATCGCTCAACATTTTGCTTGAAATGCTCGCTTATCTCACATGAATAATTACCGTATTTTGCGGTGAAAATTTCAGGCAGACTATCGGCATTGCCGGTATCAATTGAGCCTGAAACGATAGGGTCGATTAGCGGATTATTTAAAGTTGCGAGAACATGATCAGGTGTATCCGCTGCATCAGAGATCAAAATTGAACCCCTAAGTTCGTCTTCAATCGTCTGAATCATTTTCTGTAATCGCTTTACCCGTTTGGAGTTTTGTCCGAGAATCTTTTCACCTTCATAAATATCCTTCAAATCGTCCATCGCATTCAGAGAGCCGGCATTCACCGCCTTGCGATAGAGTTCAAATGCCTGTTCATCCGTTTCGGGTGTGTTCTTGATCAGGTAAAGCTTGCCAAGTGAAAGGTATGCTGCGGCATTTCCACCATTTGCAGCGAGACTTAAAAGCCTTGTCGCATTGCCAACGGTCGCCCGTCTTGTCGGTGCTTTGAGGTCAATTCGGGCAAGATCGTAGATTGCGCCAGGATCACCGGATTGCGCAGCAATATGAAGCCATTTTCTGGCAGCAGAATAATCGCGTTCCAGAAACACACCTTTCAGGTAAATCCGTCCCAGTTCCTTGGCAGCTACAGACTTGCCTGACATTGCTTCTGCTTTCAGGATGGGTAGATATTTCCTCGCAATACGATGTGGATCAATGCCGCAATCCTCTTGTTCCGAATTCAATCGCCAAACCTGTCTGGCAAAAGCCATAAGCGGAGCAACCGAATCCGTTGCCGCAGCAATTTGATAATGCTGCAGCGCTTTACCCAGATTTCGAAGATCGGCAGTATTTTTTGAATAAAGATCACCAAGCCTCACATGCGCCTTGCTGAACCCCCATGCTGCAGCCTTCTCAAACCATTTGATTGCCATTTGTTTTTCAGCCCTGGAATAGGAATTTTGAAAGTGGCGGCCGGCCAGATAAGCTGCATCACCTTTCAGTGATTTATCCAGCCCAATGATTGCATTGACCAATGAAATAGCAATGAGAGGATCATGGTAAGGCAGGTTTTTGTTGAACCGAATTTTGACGGCTTCCAACAGACTCTTCGGCTTTTGGGAGGATTCCAGTTTATCCAGTAGGTCCAGAGCTTCTGGTTTGTTTTCTGAGGCTATCGCCGTTTTTAATTTCCGTATAATTTTAATGTCATTGGCATTTGTTTTGGTGGCATCGTTCAGAACATAATTTGGAATTCGGGGCGAAGGATGATCCGTCTCAAGGGGTATCGTTTGAATATCGCTTGAAACTTCCGGTTTGCGCGTGTCATCAGCCAAGGCAGGCTGTATCAGCGATGAAACAGCCGCAATTGTAATAGGTGCAATTAGAAAACTGCGCAGAAAATTACAAAAGTGATCATCTCTTTGTGGTGACACACGCATCCGGCTCTCCTGCTTCTTTTGAGGCACCCGCATGTGGGCGCTTTCGATCAGAACAGGATAGAAATAGTTGAGCTTTAAAGAATTATTATTGCAAGGAAACAGTGATAAGCCAGACGCGGTAATGAGGCATTAACGCTTCATTAACCATAATTGGCCTCACCCGTTTGCGTTTGAAAATGATGCTTCGGGTAAACAAACCTCTAAAACGGCATTGGCAGTTTTTACAGGTAAAAACTTTGAACACCTATTAGCCAATCGGATTACCAGTTTCATTAAGACTTAGCCGGACAAAGCAGACACGGAACCTCTCTTGAAGTGTCGCGATTACTGCAAGTTCGATGATTTGGAACAGGAAAATGCCGAAAACAAAACGTATGAGGATTAAGCGTTCGAACAGATTTGCCGTTTTTATTGCTCTTTCTTTCATACTCGGCGCATTGCCCGCAATCTTCAATATTTATGTTGATCCTTACGAACTTATAATAGCGCGCGACCGATCCGGCAAAGTCGAGGAATTGGCCGAAAAGGCCCATTATCCTTTGTGGAAGCTTGGCAGCTACCAGCGAGGACAATACGATACAGTCATTCTGGGGGATAGCCGGGCACGTTCGCTGCGTGAAAAATACTGGCACAGTTTTGGCATAATAGGCGCAAAAAACCTTGCCTATGGCGGTGGAACGATTCCTGAAGTCTATGAAACCTTCAAGCTCATCAGGCATGATCCGACGATAAAAACTCTAGTGGTTGGTATTCAGTTAAGAAGCTTTGATGAAGATCACAAACAAGGCATGAACCGGGTGCCGGAAGCAATCTCACTGATTAATGATCCGATTGAATATGTATTCAACTGGTCCATTGCAAAAACCAGTCTACGAATATTCCGTATGGAATACCCGCAAGCTGTAAGTTTGGTAGACAGTGTGAATCCATTGTCGATGGATGCGCATGCCAGTACGCCAAAGCCGCGGAAACTCCCGGGTCGTTTCCAGCGCCAGATTACCCGAAATGCAAAATCCGATTGGCGGGGGTTTGAGTTTTCTGCAAACTACTGGAACCAGATACTCGAAATCGGCACTTGGGCAAAAGATAACAACAAAACGCTCATCTTCGTCATTCCGCCAACGATTGTGGAAATGCAGCAAACGATTGTCGAACATGGTTTGAGTGACATCAACACAGAATTACGCAAGCGGCTTGCTAGGTTGGGACTGGTTCTGGATTTCGACTTTTCTTCCGATGTTACAAAGAACATCAGCAACTTTACGGATGCCTATCATTTCAATTCCAATGTTGCCCGGCAGATCGTGGGCGAAATTGTTTCAGCAATGACGCAAGACAGCAAAACACTTCTCCGGATCGAGAAGCGCAGAACATCACTTAATTGCAGGCTCCGGGGAGAACTGGATTTCACGGTTTTGAAGCATGTAAATAGCCGCCGCCCCCATGAAGGGCGCAATTGCCGATACTGGATCAATCTGGTTCAGGGTGTAAAATCATGACAGGGTTAAACCGTAAAATCGCCGGCATCATCTTATGTTTTACACCTGTTGTAATCGTAGCCATGATGAGCAAATCCGAGTCAATAAAACCTTCTGAAGAACCCCGTCATTCAATTTCAGAATTTAACGGGTCAGGATGGCGAACATCCGAAGTAAAACCTTCCATTGAAAATGATAATCCAAAAGTGGCTGAAGCGTATCCGGTATTTGCTGGCGCATTTAACGGGATGAAGCTAACGCTCGATACGGATATTCGGCTTATCCCTGCAGATATAACGGACATGCCGGATCATGATCGGGCAATTGACTGTCAGGTAGCGCAGCAACATGCGGGCATATATGCAGACCTTGTTTCAAACATTCGAAAGCGCTCTGCTAAGAGATCGATTTACAGTTTTCAACTGGCAAAACTACTTCAAAAATCCAGTGGCAAGGATTGTCAAACGATAGCTTTCAAGCTTTTCAAAAGCGCTGCGGAAAAGGGTTATGGGCGTGCTTATGCTGATCTTGCCAATGCCTATCGAAAAGGGATTGGGGTAAAAGCCGGTTTCAGCGCTGCGGTTAAGTATTTTAAGATGTCTGCGCAGATGGGCTATGCAAACTCCGCCTATCGCCTGATCGAAATGATCGAGAAAGGCACAGACCAGATTGCAGGAAATCCGGAACTCGCATCGCAATATCTCGATGAGTTTCTACCCTTAATCGAGAGCAAGGTCCGGGCAGGGGATGCTGTGGCTGCACGCTCACTCGCACGACTTTATAGCAACAGCAATCTGATGCAGCGCAATTCTGACAAGGCAATTGATTTTTATCGTTATGCAGCCAATCTGGGTGACGAAATTGCAATGCATGATCTGGCTTTGGCGCTGCTTGAATACCGGCGTGCAAAACTCAAACAGGAAGAAGTTTTCTCGCTTCTCGTTCGCAGTTCTGAACTTGGATATGCTGCAGCCTTTACTGCAATTGGCAGGCTTCACCTTGGGCAGGAATTTAACTTTCCCAGAGTTGAAGCACCGGACTGGTTTCGCCGTGGCGTGGAAGCCGGTCACCCCGGTGCTATGGAGGAATTGGCAACGCTCTATTTTAATGGCGATATTGTCGCTAGGGATATAAATCTCGCTCTTGACCTTGCAAGCCGTGGCGCACGCCTGAAGCATGTCGGTTCCAGACGATTGCTGGAAACGATCCTTCACTCCGGTGAATTTGAAAACCGGGAGGGTTAGGCGTGCTGTTCAGTTCTCTTCAGTTCATCTATATTTTTCTCCCCCCTGTCCTTGCAATCTTCTTCATTCTGCGTGCACTGAAACTTGAAACGGCCATCATCTGGTGGCTGATTATCGCGTCACTCATGTTTTACATGTGGTGGAGCCCGGTGCATCTGCTTTTGCTGCTAGGGTCGGTCGGCTTTAATTACCTTGTTCATTTAAAGCTGAACAAAACACGGTCGCGCTTGTTGTTTGGTCTTGGCGTGACATTCAACCTGGGGCTTCTGGGACTATTCAAATATTCAGATTTTCTGATCGGTAACTTCAACACGCTTACGGGTCACATGGTTCCAGAACTTGGGTTGATACTGCCGCTTGCAATCTCGTTTTACACGTTCCAGCAAATCTCTTTTCTGCATGACACATTGAGTGGTAGGCTGATTGCGAGTGACTTCAAACGCTATGCATTGTTCGTGACATTTTTTCCGCAATTAATCGCCGGGCCGATTGTGTTGCAAAAAGACACAATCCCTCAGTTCCGCATGGCCGTATTTTCAAACCGCTGGGCGCTTAACCTGTGCATTGGTTCCACACTTTTTTTTATTGGCCTGTTCAAAAAAATCGTTCTGGCTGATGGCATAGCGCCAGCGGCAAATGCGGTTTTCAATCTTGCCGATCAGGGGCAAGCTGTATCAATAGAAACCGCCTGGATCGGTGCCCTTGCCTATACGTTCCAGATCTATTTTGATTTTTCCGGCTATTGCGATATGGCGATTGGTCTGGCGAGAATGTTTGGCATTCGACTGCCGATCAATTTTAACTCGCCCTATCGATCATTCTCAATTGTTGAATTCTGGCGGCGCTGGCACATCACGCTTTCCAGGTTTCTGAGGGACTATCTCTACATTCCGCTTGGTGGTAATCGCACCGGCTATTTGGGTTCCAAAGGCAATCTTCTGATAACCATGCTGTTGGGTGGTCTTTGGCATGGTGCGGGTTGGAACTTTGTCATCTGGGGCGGGTTGCATGGTGGTTATCTGATCATCAATCACGCATGGTCCGCATCCCGGTTTCAGACTGCTTTAAGTCGGGTAGTGCCGGAAATGGTTTATCTTTCCATCATCTGGCTTTTGACCTTTATAGCCGTTGTATTTGCCTGGGTGTTTTTCAGAGCGGAAACCTTTTCCGGAGCAATTGGAATTATTTCTGCAATGTTGGGATTTGCAGGAACGGCAGGCAGCCATTGGACCGCGGTAATTCCGGATGCTGATAATATTCTAACGATGTTGACCGCGTTACTGGTGATTGTCCTGTGTTTGCCGAACAGTATAGAAATTACCCGTAATTACCGACCGGTAATCGCGGTTTTGAATGAAGTAAACCGTCCCGGTGTAATTCTTGACTGGATCAACTGGCGGCCAAACAATGCCTGGGGTCTGGTGATCGCGATAATCGGGTTTGTCGCGACCATTCAGGTATACCGGCTGAATGATCTGACGGAATTTATATACTTTAATTTCTGATTTCGATGGCTCGTGGTTTGCAAGTTTCAATTCTTAAAAATTATATAATAAAGCATTGATATATATAGTAAAATTTATTCATCTTATGTCGATTTCAACGCCGTATCGTATTCTGGTGTAAACAATAATGAGTACGAGTAATGAGTTATCAAAAAAACAATCTTGCAACCTCGCAGGCTTCCATCCACGTTGAAAAAATTGAGCAAAAACCTTCAATCTCCATCATTGGATTGGGGTATGTAGGTGCGGTTTCAACCGCATGTCTTGCCAGCCTCGGGCATCGGGTAATCGGTGTTGATGTGGATCGGCACAAGGTTGACGAAGTAGGCAAGGGCATATCGCCCATTCATGAACATGGTCTAAGCGAAATGCTGACTTCCGGGGTAGAAAGCGGGCTAATTACAACCTCTACCAGTGTGTCGGATGCAGTTGCGAATTCAGACGTTACGTTTGTATCAGTAGGAACACCAACCAGCTCTGATGGTGGGTGTGATTTCCGCTATATCGTTGCCGCAGCCAGAGAAATCGGCCAGGGATTGAAGAGTAAGAATGATTACCATGTGGTGGTTATGCGATGTTCCATTCCTCCTAGAACAACGCTTGAGGTGATGGTTCCGGAGATCGAAGCTTTGTCTGACAAAAAGATGGGAGAGGATTTTGGTGTTTGTTTCAATCCGGAATTCCTGCGGGAGGGAACAGCAATAGCAGATTTCGATGTTCCGCCGAAAACGGTAATCGGGGCCAGTGACGAGAAGGCCGCAGATATTTTGCAGAAGATTTACAGCCCCGTTGATAAGAACATTATCATCACCTCGATTGAAGTTGCTGAAATGGTCAAATATGCCGACAATGTATGGCATGCCACCAAAGTCAGCTTCGGTAATGAAGTAGGGCGCATCTGCAAACCATTCAACATCGATAGCCACAAGGTGATGGATATTTTCGTCCAGGACACCAAACTCAACCTTTCTCCTTACTACCTAAAGCCGGGTTTCGCCTATGGCGGGTCGTGTCTGCCCAAGGAAGTTCGCGCAGTTCAGCATCTGGCAGAAACGGCCGGAGTGGATGTGCCGCTAATCAAGAGTCTTTCGGAAACGAATGAGCAGCAGATCAAAACGGCAACTGAAATGGTGCTGAAACTGGGGGCAAAAAAGATTGGTTTTCTGGGTATAGCGTTTAAGCCGGGAACCGATGATCTTCGTGAAAGTCCTGTGCTCGAAATGATGAATGGGCTAATGGAGGAAGCGTATGAGATTGTTGCGTTTGATCCTGCTATCTGTGCGGATACGCGGGTTATTGATCAGTTCAATTACGTTAAAAATGCACGTCCGCATCTGGAAAGTCTGGTCGGAAATTTACCGAGTATTCTCAAACAATCACCGGAAGAGGTTGTACGCGAAAGTGATGTAATTGTGGTTTCGCAGAAAAACCAGCGCTTTGTTCAACTGGTGGTATCCAATCTGCATCAGCTAAAGGTTGTTGATCTGGTGCGCCTGTTTCCAGAACCGCCGGTATTTTCCGGTTATTACGGGATTGGTTGGTAAAACAGTCTCTCTCTATCAACAGCAAATTCAAGGGGTGCAGTCTCGATATAGGCCGTGCCCCATATTCGTTGCCTGTTGCTGCTGATTACTTGTCAACATGAAATGGTTGAGGCGTAAGATTGGCAAAAGCGCGATACGATATAGTTGATTCGTTCGGGACTGGGCTCAATTGCAGGGGTCGCCATGTGTTCCGAAATCTGAAGTGAACATGGTGAAGAGGTTGTTTCCAATACCTCTCCTTGCAATCCCGGGAGCGCCCGCTGACTAAAATCTCCGGCTTTTTTGCGAAAATAATATCCCTTGGCTTTCTGCTGATCACTGTAGCTTGCTCCTCTACCGTTGAAAAACAAGAGCAGGTTGAAGCACTCGATATTTTGGCATTCACGACCAATCTTGACGAGCCATTTGATACTCCATCCTGGCCCAATTCTGTCAGTTCCACTCGCTCAACAATAAACAACGGGCGTAATAATAAAGTTGATTTCAATGCCCAGTTTGGCGCGAAATGCTTGTCTTTGAAAGCCAAGGCTGAGCTCGATGCCACTGTACTTTCTTCCCCAACGCTTTCTGCTACTGTTGATCAGAATGCTGTGGGGCAGGTTATTTTATCCTATGATCTTCTCAATTTGCATTCCATATCGGTTGTTCGGGAGTTGGCAGAAGCGAAATGCCGGTTGAGCAACGCTGTCACGGCAGCAAAGGCGCTTGGGAAACTTTCTGCACGTAAACTTTCTTCCCATGGGGCAAAAGCGCGGTTGGATTATATTGACCGGCATCTGGGGCGGTTCAACGAGATGCGCAAGGCGCTGAAAGCTGCAGTTCAATCCGGAACTGTAAAAGAGAGATCTGCAACCCGGGTGTTCAAGGTGCTTGCCTCGGTACTGGAACGTAATAATGGTTTGAGAGCGAAAGTCCGCCAGCAGGATCATATAAATATCAATGGCTATATGACATATGGAGAAATTGAGCAGGCATTAAATAAAGCCACACATATGCTGCATGAGGCTCAAAGAGAAGCTGATCTCACGCGTAATGTACGGTTCCTGGTTAGCGGCGGATACAAAATTGACCGGGATGCAGCGCAAGGTGGGAATCATACCGCAGAGGAATTCGGCAAGGCCACGCTTTCAATAAGGCTTGGTGTCTTGAGTTCAAAATGGAATTATGACCAGGAATATCGCTTGCAGGTTGCTCTGGATGGGTTTTACGAGCCTGATACCGGTGTGCTTTGGCAGATAAAAAATGCCCATACACAGATGGGAATAGCAGCAGATGTCTATCGTATTCGAAAGAATGAGCTAATGGATAAATTAATCCATGCTCGCCAAATCAGAGCTGCAATTTCTAAAGATCAGATAGCACAAAGAATGCTCTCTGAAATCGAAATCATCAAGGTGCAAAGTGAAATTCAGGAAGTCAAAACGAACATTGAGATTCTGAACCAGGTCCGGCAAAAACTACATCCTCAAATCTGATGTTTTTTGTCGTGGCTGAGCTTCTTTTGACTGTTTCATGTTCTGAATTCAAACTTGACTATAAATATCGACAAATCCTCCAGCCTGCTCTATGTAAGGATAATTAAGTGAAAAAGACAGATACTCTCACATCTGTGCAGTGGGAGATTTGTCATGCCAAGCCAATATTCAGCCATGCCACGTGTATTGTTAGGGTAACATTACAATGTCCGATAAATTGGTTCATGGTGACATAGGTCTATCAACCTATTTGAATGAACGGGGTAAACTTCTCGCTCTTGCACAATCCATGGTCGGTAATCATGCCGTTGCAGAAGAGCTCGTGCAGGATAGTTGGCTACGTTGGGATGCACATAATTACCCAACCGATAAAGTAAGCCCAATTTTAAAACGCATCGTTGAGAACTTGTGTCGAGATTGGTTGCGCAAGCAAAAGACGGAGCGTTTCGGGTTACAGTTTTTGAGCCTGTTTCAGGATGCCGAGCCGGATACAGAGCGCGTGGTTATTTCCCGTCAGGATCTTTCAGGTGTAGTAAAGGCGCTTGGTGAACTTCCTGATCGCACCATTGCAGCTTTTTATATGAATCGCATTGAAGGCCTTACTTTCGGAGAAATTGCTGACCGCCTGGAAGTGTCTACTCCCCGAGCGCACCAACTTGTGCGCAATGCGCTGGTTCATGTAGCTTTGCGCCTGGAAAACTGATCTTTGAATCTGTCCCCTTTATTTTTTATCGCTTGTTCGTTTTAGATGTAGGGACATAATTTTTGTCTGCCAAATGTGGAAGGGCGCGCATTACAATGGTGAAACCGGAGAATGAAAAACTGCTAAAGGAGGCAGCTGATATTTTTCTTCGGATTTCGGAAAATCCTCAGGATAGCGAAGCACTACGGTTACGGGATGCTTTTGTTGAAAAAGGTGAAGCTGAAAAAATCGCCTATGACAAAATCCTGCGTGCATGGAAGGCATCAGGCACTCCCAGAAAAAACAAAAGCGCTTATACGATAGTGGCTGCAATTATCGTTGCTTTTGGTCTTTATTTGACCATGCCGGATATTCGAGCCTTTATGGTGGCGGATTTTTCGACGGATCACATTGCCCGGAGCATTGAGCTTGCATCGGGTGACCGGGTCGATCTGGATGCATCTTCCGCACTTGTCGACGATACCGGTTCGGGACAGCGCAATGTTGAGCTGCTTGAAGGAGCTGGCTATTTCAGCGTTGAGAAAAATTCAAAACCCTTCATTGTCAAGTTGGATGCATTGAAAGTGGAAGTACTGGGCACGGAATTTGAAACCAGTTTTCTTGAGGATGAAATTTCTGTATCCGTTTATGAAGGCAAGGTAAGTGTAAGCATTGCCGGGATAAAAGAAGAATTGGAAGCTGGTGACAGGTTGGTTTGGCATGGAGGTGACAGGTTCACGATGGATGCCGTTGAACCCGGTGATGTCGCCTTGTGGCGAAAAAATCGTTTATTTGCCGATGGAATGACTTTCCGACAAGTGGCCGAGGTCATTGGACGACGTTTGTCAGGCAATGTGGTGGTGCTGGATGAAGCGCTTGCAAATCTGAAGGTCACAGGCACATTTGATTTGACCAAACCTGCTGCTGCGCTTGAAGCATTGGCTGCAATCAGAGGCGCGCGCATCATCCGGGCGCAGCCGCTAACGACACTTATTTTCTGACACTGCAATTTTTTTATGATCTGCCCTTAATATTTATCTCTCTCATACGTTGGGGTCTCAAAAGATAAATTTGTTGTTTGTAACAGGGGACATCAATGAGACTCGTAACTAAGGGCCTGCGCTCGTATTTTCTGGCTTCAGTAGCTGCATTGGCCATGCCGCTTGCTGCAAATGCTGAAACGGCAAAATTAATAGACATTCCGGCGCAGCCGCTTTCTAGGGTCTGTTGAGATTCAGGATTCACAAATCAGCTAAAGACTGCTTCAAGCTCCAAAAACGGAGCTTTGATAT
>WURV02205134.1:0-11400 GCA_011762755.2 Epimenia babai
AATAATTAAAGAATAATCCTCTCGGATCCTGATAGCGTCTCCAGTCAACGTTGTCAGTACACTCGCTAGCTTATTAAATTGTGACCTGTCCGAAGATTAACGAGAAACAAATGACTCTGCCGCGGATTCGCGAGTAACTGTCGTGGACATGGGAACTCGTAAGGCTCCGGATTTCCCTCGACTCTAGGTGAGATATCGCGCGTGAGTCGGTGATTAAGCAGAATTTCAGCGGCAGTGACGCGGAATTATCGAATACGTGTCGATATATCAAGGCATGCGTCGCTAGCCGAACAAATCGGGCCCCGCAAACGTGGGCGGAGTATGCTTCGGTATTGTTGGCGTCAGTGGTGTAATGGTTAGAAGCGCTGCCTTTCATGCGAGTTTGAACCATCATAAACCAGGGATTTTTTCTCGCGCCTTCCAAAATAGGAAATGAGCAAGATTTCCGTGCTTGAATATTGAGCAAGATTTGTCGTGGAATGGTTTATTATAAAAATATTTTAAGGAAGTAACAGGGCAATGTTGTATGACATTTAATTATAAAGTAGCACCAAAACCTCGCCTTTACCTTTCATATTTAATAATGCACTCGATACTTTCTGTTTGATAAGAAAATCGACATAAAACTTATGTACAATAATATATTTGTAATAATCATAAAAGCTTTCATGATAATCACAAGTTCAGCGTAATTATTCCAAACACCAAACACATAGCAATGACAGTGTATAATGCATCTTTCATGGATGAGGAGCGACACTCCGTTCTGACCGCGCGGATACGTCAGCGCCGCGCGTGTTCTAATTCTATTCGTTTGAGGATCTTGGTTGAATCAATATGGTATCCGGAACGTAGCAGGGATCGAGAGTTTCAAGGTTTAAAATTCAATGATCTTACCACTACGCGACCAATCGTCCACGCGTTCAAAATAATTGCAGATTCAACGATAAGCACCGCATTTGTGAAATAAATCGAATATCTTGTTTGGCTAGCTAGTTTAATCGATAAAACCTCCCATTCACATGGATACATTTCGTCTCCATGTTCATTTTCAATAACTACATATTTAAATTAATTTGTTATTCAGATTTTCACAATACGGAATGAGTCTCCGGTTGTACCTGTTTTAGGCTCTCGTTGGATGAAATCGCAAACAAATCCAAGGGGAGTAATACGACAATGTCTATCCAGATACAACAGTGAATTGGCTCCCCTGTACACAAGTAATCAGCGATCCCACACAAAAAGAAAACAGAATGCCGTCACTATAAGATGAATTCACCGATGTGAGACACCATCGATTAATAATTTGAGGCATTGTGGGAACGAAGAAAATTGCGAATACACGATGGTGATGTTCAAGACGATAGAAAACTATATTTTTGTATTTTGAATCTTAAGTAAACGTAAAATTATACGAAACGAGCATATTTTCAACAAATGTTTACGCAACAGTTGCTACTTCAAGCTTACCATGAGACCAAGTGTGTCTTGGGGTCGTACAGTCCACGGGCGCATGACCGGAAGTGTCAAAGCGGAAATGTTCGCGCTGACATCAGTGTGTTTTTCTTGCTTGCGCCATTTTGCGCGTCTATTCTGGAACCAGACCTGCGATATAAGATATCCACAACTGACAAATTTTAAGATGGCTAAAATATTATGACTGCAAAATGTGTGGTACGATCACAAGGGCGAGGTGTTTATAAGATACGATATAACCTTCCAGAACATTCCAACCTTCTTGAAGATTGTGTATTCGATAATGTACTATTTGCCGTTGGTATGTATAAATGGGCTTATTTGTAATTTGTTTAGGACTTTGTTAAGGTTCGACACTGGCTCATGTAAAATAGTATGCCCGATGTTTGAGTGGAGAAATAAATCCACGCAATAAATAAATTATTTTATATTCACTAAAGGTATGGGTGGTTGGTACCGCACGGGCCTACCGTCCAGAAGGTGAATCGTTCGAATGCCCGGTATTGATACAATCGTTTCAGTATAAGATCTGCGCCAGTGGTCCAGAGGTTAGAAGTGCGGCTGGCTTTTCATGATGAAGTTGCGAACTAAAACCTGCTAAAATAATCTTCCGCGCGCCTTCACTTAATGAAATGAGCAAGATATTCGTGTTTGAATATTGGTAATTATTAGAATCATCAGTGGGTTGTCTAGCCTTCTCTGGGGAATCGCATAGCGTGGCGAGTCTCGCTTACGATCAGAATTCTGTTCTCTTGTACGAAGAGCATATTCAGGATTAATGGACGATTCATTTGAAAAATTGACGTATGCACTAATAGGCTTGGACAATTCCGTTGTTTAGGCAAGCATCGGCGCTTCGCAAAGCAAACCTTAACTATGATAAGAGCAATCACGCCGCAAAAGTGAGCCGATCCAGTCTGGGCATGATGTACACCATTGGTTCAAAATACAGAACGATCCACGGGTGATGCGTGAGACAGTGAGACATTTATATCTGACTCTGTCAATATAATATTGCCAAAATATATTCCCTTCAGGGGTATAATAGACACATGCAAGAATCCTTTGAACTACAACAAACGTAGCCTTTACGCGATTGATTTAATACGAGCAGGGCAGCCTATGGTGGTTTTGTACTACTGAGATAGCCGGTAGTAAAGAGACAGCGCCCCGCGAAACAGTGTTATCACCATCCGAAACACATCCAGATCAAAAGTGATGGCCAACCAACCGCATTGTAAAGGTTAATCAGACCCCTCTACGTATAGGCGGATTGGGCGTGAGACGCTTCTGGACCGAAAAACTTAACAAGTCGTATACTGGCTAGGCTGGGTCCAGTAAAATTCGAATCTACTGATCTAGCCTCGATATTAAAACCATTCCACAAATACTACACTAGACGTTCACGGTGCGTGCATAAGTTACCTGTATGCGAGACTCCGGCAGATTTAGTTTGTTGGAGAGCCTCTCTCTGGTAAAGACGTCCGGGTAGTGCGTTTTGCGGAAAGATTTCTCGAGGTCGTGAAGTTGACGCGTTGTGAAGGTCGTACGGTTACGTTTGGTTTTCCCTGATTTGTCGGCTGTGGCCGCATCGAGTATAGACGCCGGATCGGTTGCCGCTAGGCCATCAACTTTCGAAATTAAACAGGCTAATGGACGCACGCAAAGCGATACTTATATTAAGAAAATACGACAAATGTGAATGCAACAAATTTCTTCCAACCCTATGAGATTTCGATTGACTCGAGGTTTCGTAAATCAAGTATTTTTTCCAGGTGCAATAAATAACTCTATACATGTTCGTTTTAATTCCGATCTCAGAGTGAAACTAATGCGGTTCAACACATTTTAGGCGTCCGGTTTAATCATTGAAAATACCTTGATTTTATTAGCAATACAGATTATTACAGTAATCCAATCATTCGTCTAATGGGCAATAACCTTTCTTAAAAATTCGCTTTTATTATTTTTCGCGTGCCTGCAGGCAGACGAACGTACAAACGGACGAATGGACGACATATTTTTTACGCTTTTTCAATTCAATTCGATTCCAAATTATTTATTTCTTATTAATAAACGTTTACACATGTACTAACACCAACAGACACGTAGGCTATTAAATTTTAGTGGGGGCAATAAATAGATTCACTGAGAAACTGACACGAACAACATAAGCTAAACTAATTTTCAATTCGTCACCAGGTTCACTGAAGTATAATTACCTGAATTGTTTTCGTTTGAAGTGTGAACCGCAAAATCATCAGTAGTATGCATGACGTCATCAAAACGTGTGGTCTCATCCAGCCCGGCTTCGAGATCCCGCGGTTTCGGTCGGCTCTTGAGAATATTATCAATAGAGAAATTCATTTTTAAACAATTATTTTGCGCATTTATCTTTATTTTTATAAATAACCTTCATTATAACAGTACAATAAAAGATAATTTTTATGTATCGCATTGCGCGTTCATTTAACTAAATATCTAACAGAAACATAACGAAAAAGTATATTCTTAATACGTTCCAACTTATGCTTAGCTATACGATGTATTCCCTGCACGAACTTTAGAATTAAAGAAGATGCTCCGACATCTTCGAATCACGAGCCACATATATAGGCTTGTCCCCTCCCCGTCTTCCTTAATACACATATGATTAATATCATTAAACTCTACCTCTCGTCTTTCGACGTTTGTAGCGCTTCTCCGCTCAGGTATAATCAACTTACACAGATTCCTCGCTCAGGTGTAATCTGTCACGTCACCGCGCCACTTCCGCCTCATTTCTCCTCATTTTTCCGTTTATTCGCAATTTGCGGAAACTTTGTTGGTTTCGGCTTTCTTTCGCGCTTCAAGACGTCGGCGCATTGTCGCTGACTAATATTGTCGTCGCCTTTAAATTGTCATTCAACACAGGGCGATTGGTAACAAGATGAAAAGAAGAGAGGCGGCAACTGAAGCGATCCGTTGATAATCACGCCCGCGTGCAGAACTCAAAACAACCAAAGTGAAGCGTAGGTATCACACGTGTAAGACAACGCAACCTCTGGAAGGCATACTTTTGATAATTAATAATGTTCTGGCAGCTTATCAGAGCATTTAAAATAAATTATTCGGTGAGGTTTAACCAGGTGTGTTCGAATAATTACGAATATAATAAGAAAATATAATATAACCGGAATAAAACTTATGAGATTATAATAAAAAACATGAAAATTAACAAAAGTAAAAATCGATGTTGCAAACCCTAAAAAGGAGACTAGTTTTTTGGAATCCGGTTAGAGAGCCGAGGTCCACAGCATACAGTGGCGTGAAAATTATGGTGTATATTTCTACGCTATTTCATTCACTGTAATCGTAGGCGAAAGAAGACAAAAGTCGCGCACAGGAACGCGACATAACACCTTAAGACGTGCATTTTGTAACATCGCATCTTTCAGTTAAAACAGAAATACATAGCTGCTGTAATGGTTCACTCTAGAAGTACACATAGCCAATGCTTTTGACTGCATTTTTTATATTCTTTCGTATTATTTCACCCTTAACCCGCCCACCTCTAAACTCTCAACACAGAGACGATATAGGCACAAGATTTGTAAACAAACGGTCGCAGGTTCGAATCCGTCCGCCCGTCCGCTTTTCTCTAATACCTAAATTTGGCTAAAGTTCCATAACAAACAATTCTCAGACTGAAGTCATTGATTCGCTAATGCTTCAGAACCTTAGCCTGTAGATTAGATTAGATAAATAACTCAGCCGTTTTGCATAGTACGGAGCCGAAAGTATTGTATTATCGATGAATGACTGTGGAGTACATTAAATAATTATGAACCGCATTTCAAAAGCCTTTTTGACGGGTACTTGCGGTGTGTTTTTACTTTTTACATAAACTCAGTATGTCGGCTTGTCCTCTCCTGCCTACATTCATCGATTTTTTTCTCAGACTTCCACTATTGTTTTATCCCATCATCCCGTCTGCTCAATAATATCGAAACACCAGAGTCTGGTCAACTGTATTCGTTGAATAGTACCATTGAAGATATCAGTTTAATTTTCTGTAAGCCGTAACCTTGATGGTATCATATCTACTATTTTTAAACGCATTCGCGTATTGTATCGCTCGCAGCACTGGGTCGATTAGTCACGCCGCTGCGCGTCTGTGTCCCATTTTTCGACTCTGGGTTTTTCCGTCCACCAAGCGACGTTCAGCAATCGATTTTTACGCCTGAAATTGACGTTCGAAACTCAGTTTAAACGTCCACCAGACGAGGTACACGTACGGTATCGCTCGCTACACTTGACACATTAGCCACGCCGCTTCCGTTGAAAGGGCAACCCGGAAGCCATTCTCGCATCTGACAACGTCATTCGTGAGATTCAGACATCGGATTTGATTGGCGCTAATTTTTAATTCATCACGCGTAAATGTAATTATCGTGGATGCGATAAACAATCAGCAATGTTTGAACGAAGCTGTTGTAGGCACGACATTCCATGCATAGTGATTAGATATATCGTTATATAATAATCATAAAATTCACAGATTCACAGAGTGGAGGTCTGTTCCTGTCTGTTGCATAAAGACTGCTTTCCGATCGATCCTTCCATTACTATAAATTAACTTGATAGAGATTGTAACAGTTAGTTTTGTAGACCTATTAGTATTGCTAATTTCAATTTATTGCAAATCAGGGGGTAACGCGGTGAAGGTCGTCAAAATTGAAAGAGTATGCTAGAGTAGAACTTGTCTAAGTAGGGAGAAAAACTAAACTGCCATAGCACATTAGCATTGCGTATGGTCTGGGCGCCATCAGACTATAATGGTTTAGAATACGCTGAAAGTAACACAGAGACCAAAATACTTGTGTGGTAATAAACAATACACCACACACCTCAGAAACCAAGCGACACAAAAGTATTGTAGCTGCTCAAATTAGACACAGAATAAAGATGTAAAAGTATTACTAAAGATAAATCACATAACGCAGTTTATCGATAACTATTTAGAATTTTATGAGAAATTTCAGTAACGTGCACGGTGAAAAAGCTGGTCGATTACTCTTTTCGAAATTCTATATGACAAAAACGTTAACATTAAAGTAGACAACAACATAAATTAAGTCTCCGAGATTTCCAAACACTTAGAAAAATATTACGCTTTGCTTCTGTATTTTTACACTCTGTATAAGAAAACCCTAGCAAATCGATTTTTAAAACGGGGAATATTTTTACTAATGGGCATTTGTAGGTCGTTTACTCTACTTTAGGCTGCAATTTCTTAGAAAATTGCCTGCTATCATCAATATATCAGAAGTCCAGCCAAGATAGAACGTTCTACATCTAAGCAATATCTAGCATTCCTGACCAATCGTTTAACTCCGTCCATCCGGTAAGGTAAAATCAGCCGCCAAAGGACAACATGGCAATTTATAGTCAATGCACACTTGTTTGTGAAACTGGACGCAATTACTTTTTACTTGGGTAATGTAAACGCACCTGCCATTTTCAACAGTCAGAAATTGCAACATTTAATTATTAATGTAAACGGCCAATAATGTAGTTTCAGTTTGTCACGGCATTTTAGTGCCCCAAATTTGGGCCCTTTTTTGCTGTTGTGGCATCACGGCTTTTCGCTTCGGCATCGGCGGCATGACGACCAGTTTAGGGTTCTTGGGAATAATGACTGGTCGGAGACTGTGGGACCCTTTCACGAAGCCCAGTTCTCTATCGAAGTCTCGGCTAAGTACCCGCGACGATTTCGAGCGTCTGAAATAGATCCATGATCATTAGCAGCCAGAATACGACGGTAGACGATAAGAATCATATATGTTGTGTGTAATTATTCGTGCTGGTGCGTTACAGCATGTTTATATGTCTCCAAGCAAACTGACGCCACCCTTTCTGCCTATATGGCTCATTGTCTTCCCTTATTTGGCTGTTTGGTAATGTTAACTTAGTAGCCAGTACACAGCCGGTGGTGATTTTCGGGCAAAAAATGACTTCAAGCTCGGCTGCCAATGGAAGGCTTGTAAGCCGATGTAGTGTGTTTATGTAAAGATTTATACTCTCTGAAGTGGCTGCGCTTCCAATGTTCTCTGGATGGTGTAAATGGCATTTGCGCTCTCTTGCCACCTCATACCGGTACTATCTTTCTAAATCATCATCAACTATTACGGAATAACCGTATGTGCGATATTATGTAGGCTATCTGGAGGCAGTTACCAGCGACGTGAAAGTACAAAGGTCAACTGTCCGCCCAGACTTGGTGTTTTTTTACTACGGCGTATTCCCCATTCTTAAAAGGTTGAATTAGACCGACGCTAATCCGTTTTTCCTGTCGACCATCGGCTAACCTGATAAAATATTAATGATGGCCCAGGCAACGAGATGATCCCCAGCCTCTTGTTACATACTCAAGATTGAAACACATTAGAGATGGGTCTCCACTTAGTCTGGCGTCTGCGCGCAGACATCCGGTCCCGCCAACCTCGCCAATGTGCGTGAACTTGTAGTAGCTCTTGTAGGATTCGAGGATGGTATTCCTTTTTTACCAGACCCTTATCAAGCGTATTAAGTCGAGCCAAACCTTTACGATTTTTATGGTAAAATTTGGATAATATTTGAAACGTGACTTGGAAGCTGACGTTGGAAGAATGTGACATTCTAAAGCCCCCTAAGTCTCCATGGAGATTATAATTGACACCGGTTGACCCCAAAAATCGGGTGAATTCACGGCACAAATACTGTCATATTCAGTTACCGATTACCATTTGTCCATTTAAAATAGAAGTTTGTAGGATTGGCAATTATTAATATTCGGGTAAGCTTTAAGTGTACTGTGGTCGCCAATGGTAGTGAAATTTCTTTATGTAATAACTCACTGATTGATATCTGTAGAAATAACGGACATTTTATCAACCAGCTCTCGGGGTAAGTGCTTCGCGATGTAACTATTGAAACGTACTGGCAGGGGTGACACTCGTCGTACTTCTCTCTGACTTTGACGAGACACGGGCATGATTCGTCGTTGCAGTAATACTTGTAGAAGCAGCCGGCGGCGCACACTAACGTTATGCAGCCGATTGACGCGCCGATAATAACCAGTCCCGTCCATCTATAAAGCGGTTATTATCTCTGTATATTGATTGGAATCGCCTAATCCACACATTAAAGGTTACACCTTGTTATTTGCTTTTTGTGTGTAACGCCATTCTTCACCTACTTCCTCAGGCGGGGTGATGCAGACCGTCAGAGAAACCGAGAGACAAATTAGAGACAGGCCTACCGAGATCGTAAAATGTATTTAGGTTCCACGTTACTGTTCACCATGAGAGATATATACCATGACAGAAATGCACAGGCGAAATATTGCCGTTATTGGGCCCTTACACACGATCTTCAAATGACGGGTCTGGTGTTTTGCCAATTTGAACTAGAAAGGCAGACTGCATCTCGACATTTAACACCTTTTAGAACACACAAAGTTTCAAAGTCTTTGTTCTTCCAGTAATTATGTCTCAACGTGTTTGTTCTGCCAGTAATTATGTCTCAAAGTGTCTCATCCAACAACGGTCGGCTTCCAAAAATGTATAGCATTACGTTTTTGGCACGTACAAGTCTTCGATTTTTTATGCAGATGTCTAATCCACTATATGAAACGTCCTGGAGTACATCCGTCTATAAGATAGGTAGATACTATATATAAATTGTGTTAAATAAACAATAAATAAATAAATAAACATTTCACGAGCCACGAGAGTGTTGGTTCTGTTCTAAGCAGCTGCTGCAATATCACATACCCAATCTGAGAATGCATAGATTCGCTGAAATTTGAGGTAGTTTGCCCCTGTTATCCATTAATGCAGACGACAATAACACAAAAAAAAAACTATCTGAAGACAACTAACGTACGTAAATCGACGTCAACGACTAATTTACAGTGACAGAAAAAGCAATGTAATTTTTTTTACTATTTTGTATAGTACAGATTTCTCAGACTATTTATTTTCTCAGTGGTGCTTCCGGAATAAAATATATAACAAATTAAGAGACACAAAAAATAATTATTAAAATGCATGTCAAATCCCGTGAGAAATGTTATTTCAACTAGGAGCTAAATGGTAACAGGGATATTTTCTCGCGTAACGAAAATGGTACGGCGATTCAGATTTCTGGATTTACGCTCAGGAAAAAACGCCTGCCAATTTTCTCAGACATCATGATTCATCGACAGGCGTATTAGGTATTAGATTATGCAAAAGGCAAGGTACAGTAGGAACGCAGAAGGTATTGAGTATAAACGGTTGATAAATACGAACGCAAAGTCGGGAATACAGCAGCCCTTGACCCCTTCTATTTCACAGCATTTCGTCCTTCCTTCGGCCTCTAGTTCTTCCGTACGGCAGTTGACGTAGTTACCCTTCACCGTGGCGAATAACGTGGGATCCACGATACAGGAGGAATCGCTGTAATCAGCTGTGACATCAACGATGCTCATTTTAGAATTATTACGCCGGAAGTAGATCTCTATATAAAATCTCGTGGTTGTGTTAATGTCCACCTGAGTTAGTTATTGAAGCGCAACCTATTAGTTTTTCATTGTGATATATTTAGATCAGCCATTATCGATCGCCGCTTCCTGTACGTCAAGAAAAAGGTGCGCAGTCACAGGCCGCACTTTTTGCCACGTACCTAGCTTGCCAAAATAACAGTTGAAAGGTTATTGGCAGTCATTTATGTGACAACGCCAGTATTCCCTTCGCATTTTTTTCCAGGCATTTATTTACCCGTGTTGTCACGTGTGCATTCCTGAGATCCTTAGCTACGGCTCAGTCAGTAGAAGTAATAACGATGAAAGCATCTCTTTAAAGGATATAACGGGAAAACACAATGATTATAATCCGTGTTTTAAACCATCCAGCTTTCAGTTCATCTAGGTTGGCTTTCTACGGACTGAGCTATTCAGTCTTTATCGCGCCATTATTTACAACCAGTTCCACCAATGCCTGGTCCCAAGTCCAGGATGAGAAAGGAGGAGGGTTGTGCGTTGGGCTAGCATCCCACCACTTAAAAAAACTCATGCTACAGAGAAGCCAGCAAATTTACGATTTGTTGGCGCCTCATGCTCAGGCCAAAGCGAAGGGGATTAGCTTAGCTTATTTACAACCATTAATTGCAGACGAAAGCTACCATAACAGAATTCAGAAGAATAACAAAATAGATTAGGGTTACTAAGTATACTGAAGGGATACGGGTAATCGAGTTGTAAGAGCACTACACTCTTAACCGAATGGTCGTTGCTTCCAAACCGCCCTTGGTTCAATTTTTCTGCGATGATGCTCAGAAATTCATTTACTCCCTATTGCTGCTGTAGACCGATCTCTAAAATGTACTTTACATTCTAACTTCGCTTAACACGTACTATCTACTGTCATGTTATCTTAATTAAGTCGTGATGTCAGCCAGATTTTAATGAGACCCGAAACCCGGAAGTCAGTCGTATCACCAACGTCATCGAAATGTGATTTGCATAGACCCAAGCCGTAGTTATACGAAATGAATAGTGTTATTTATTCCATGTGTCACGTGTTGTGTTGTTCAACAATCACATTACATCTACCATTTACGTGTGTGGGACTTCAGTTCTACAATTTAGTCTACTACATCGTAAAGAGTGAATTCTATCTTTATTATCCTTTTCTTGTACATTCTGAAATAGGCTACTGAAATATACTTGACTCTCCCAACAACATCTCTAATGCACTTTGCATCAATAAAGTTTCCGAAGAGCATACGACTTCATACCGTAACTATTGTCTGATTTCAGACTAATATAGAAATACAGATGGGATAAAACTGAATTTTCATAAACTAAATGCTGAAATTGAGGTAGCAATTATATTAGCAATTATAGTATTTATGATA
>WURV02205145.1:0-11399 GCA_011762755.2 Epimenia babai
ATTTATCCCCGATTGCTGGAGTAAACCCGTCTCTAAAATGGGCAGATGCTCGATATTATCCTTGGCGGGGTGATATGTGGGCATCGAAGTTATTGCATATGCCCTGAATAGCTGCCAAACACATTTCATTGTAAACCGCATCTAAGAGCCTTTATTGGCTGAAACTTGCAGTCTATAAATGTTGTACTTTACCTTTACAACTACCAGGCCTGGGCAAACAGTCGACCAACACTAATTCCTAATTCCGACGGACAGCTTACATATTATTTTGCACTCAGCTAAGCAATGGCCGAGGATAATTTGCAATAAGATGTTGAGATAGGGGAGGTTTGAGCACCGTACAGACTATCCAGAGAGTATGTGAAACACAACATCAGAGGTAAGAAGCTGTTGCATAACTACACTGCATGGGCTACCATGGGCAGACTGGGGTTTAACCCTTACCACACGGACATCTGTACACTACATTACTAGAGCAATAAATTTCTGTGACAACTGCGTGCTAAGGGTTGAGGTAATTTTTGCTTGTAAAACCGCCAGAGGTTGTATATAGGCTAGAGCAGGAATTGCTCGAGGGTATTCTCCACGGAAGTCCACGGATGTTGCCACTACCGTAATTGTTCCCTTTGTTAAAGCTAAGAACATACAACAGAAATGGTTTCATCTGCTGCAACCATTTTCACTTTAGATCCGATACATGGAGTGATTTAATTCTGAACACCACAATTACCGGAATATTGTCGATATTACGACAATCATTTTTGACCTCGACATGCACTTAACGACCGGTAAGTTCACTAGATCTCGGTATTTTCACGAATAAAAAGTCTCTGCATTAACCATCGCATAAGCTGAGCTGTGTAGCAAAAAAGAATATGTCCTCTCCACTCTCAGCGCTTGTGCTGACTCAGCTGAATGGTTAACTACTTAACTATGATTACGACCACTTGTTCTGTGACTACGAGGTGTGTCCGCTCCTTCCAATCAGCTACTCCATGTGATAATAACACACTCCTTTACCTCGCTAGTTTATGGTGTATTATGTCATAATGTTTTATGAAAAGAATTCCCATATGCGTACATACAGTAATGATATAATGTGCGGTAGCTGGTGAGCGAAGTATAGATCTTCGATTGATATAAAAGAAACGACGCGGCATAGCTCGACTAGTATTAATTCTTGGCACGTATTCAACGTATCTGATGTCTATACACTTTTCTCAGCTAGGGAAAATAGTTTTTTGTGTGTTTTCGGCTATTAGTTAATGTTTACCAGTGGCGCATAGGTTGTGGGTTATATTGGGAGAGCATGTCAGAGGTACTCCACCAATGGCTTTGTTACTTGTATAGAGAGCGCACAACACAGACCGACAGTGGCGTTTACAGCAGTATCTCAGCAGTATTTACAGCAGGTGAAAAAGGATTTACATTAGTCGGTGAACTTTTGTTGTCTGTGTATGTAGGGCAGTGAAACTTGTTAATATTATGCCACTTTTTATTTTTATTTTATTTTTAAGTAAAAATTTGCTAGAGTATGCAGTTCTACAAGTTATATATTATGCGATATCTTTATCCACTATCGTATAATCTACATTCTTGACTAGTCGTATAATATCGCACAAAAAATGGTGTGCCCCAGGGTTCATGCATAGACCTCAGTTATTTTCACCAATTATTTTCTCTTCATACCTTACGAATGTATTCGTACATGTAGCTATAACATGCAATTGTGAAAAGTCACAAACTGGTTAGTGCATACATAGCTGTTTACCAAGAATATTTAAAAAATAAGTAAAGAGGAGCTTGTTTAAAGTGATAAAAAATATGTATTTTGTGTTTTGGTTTGTTTACCACCATACTTTACTTTATGAAGCATTCCTTATGTCTGCGAAAGTTTCTATAAATTTTTGTAAATCTTTGTTTCCTTTTATTTCTTGTTATTTATTTGGACCAATGTGGCTACCCCACCTTAGTCCATACTTGCGAACAGTGCCACATATCGAGGAATGTTAAGAATGTGCAGCTGTATTTTATAAACTAAGGAAAAACCGCAACGCATTGAGACGAATTCATAAAAAAGCTTTCGCATAATATGATTAATTAGGCCTATGGAATTAAATTCAAATAGAGAAATGTCGAGCCATTTTCATCACCAAGAATATATACACCCAAACTGGTAAGTCAGGAAAGTTAAAAGTAATGATGACATTACAGATTTAGACAATACCGTTATCTATATTTAATGTCATTATTAACAGTGTACTTTTAAGAACATTTAAGAGTTGATTTATTGTTGATTATGATACTTTTAACCACCTTTATACAGCCGAGGGAACTTTAAACTTACTAAATAGATGGACAACCCATGGCTGTATACCTTCTTCACCTCTTTATTTAAACATAACATAATGTACATATTTTTGTGTGTATTTTATTACTAACTTATTTGCATTTGTCAACTATTTGATAAATTTGCATGGCCCAAAACATCAGATGTCATACTTTTCTCTATCTTTACTCTTTCATGACTGAATATTGCTCTCTAAGTCTATATATATCCCGTAGATCTTATGAATATAGATGTGTAGGTCTTAGTATATCATTTATTACACTATAGCCAGAGGCTAGTCAGCGTATCATTGATGTGAAGGGTATTTGACGGCTTGGCTAACAACTACATTTTGATTAAATACTTTCATTTTACACTTAGCGGCATCATTCATTTTCGATGAATTTTGATGAAACTAAAATTAGCGTTTATAGACTAGGGTAGCATTCACTGGCGAGATTTATGTTTGATAACGTCTCTGTCGGAAATGCTTATCAGTTTATCGCAGTAATCGAGACTTTTTCAGCTTATGCATTTATGATTTATGATTAGCAGGCTATATATATATATATATATATATATATATATATATTACATTACGTATGTATTACATATAAACATCAGATACATGCCACCTATTATTCGTAATGTGCGTTTTACGGATAGTTTCAACTAATGGCCTTTCCAGAAACACTACATGCATGCAAACATGTATGGATTGCTGTGTTAGCCATATGCTTCAATACGAAAAGTGGAGGTAACACCTTATTGACTCATGCGGTTATGTTATTCACCCCCTGTGGGAGTGTAACGAGGTGATACTCTCCAGACCTCCCACCACAAGGGTGTCTAATGTGTCATCAGGGTCACTCTCCACACTCTTCCCATCGTAGTTTTGAATTCAGTAGGAGCGGAACCATTTGTATCAAATTCATACATTTTTATTGCAGTATGTAACCGTTATTTCGGCGTTTGATATGCTTACTGCTTCCGGTCTTTCAACAAGAAATTACGTTTTCATCACCTATGTAAAAAAATCAGGGGGTGGGGGGGCAATTACCGGTCAAAAACAAGAGCTGTCTTAAGGTTGTGTCGTGTTTAAGTACTTTGGCTCACTATCAACCACTATGAATAAAGTAAAGTGAAACTACAACATTTACAGATCGCAAGTCAGCCAATACAGACAGCTTTTTCAGATGCAGTTTACAATGAATGTTTGTGGCTGCTATTCAGCGCAGATACGATACCTTTGATACTCGCATACCACCCTGTCAAAGATATCAAGCCTATACCAGTTTTAGACAACTCTCCTGCAACAATAGGGGATAAATGACGTGCCGAGGATCATCTCAAAGAAACCATTCTGTGGACGTTTTAGAAGTCATGACCTTTCGGTTATGAGTCCAATGCTTCTACCATTCGCCTATCTACTTCTCCAATGTATATTTTGGTTAAAATATAACATACCCACAGACAAGGAACCCCAGCCCGTAGTTATTAGGTGAAAGATTCCATTAATACGCAGGTTTATAGATATACCTGAGCCATATAATACGTTATTCAAGTTGTTTATCGTGGACTATCAGCCCTTCAACGCTGATATTATGCATGTATCATCAGCGTATCACACGTCACAGGTATCACAGGCGGTAGATCATCAATAATGCATTCCAATTACTGTCGTCGAAACAAGAATTCATTATATATCATTATTAGTCTCGCCCTACTGGTGTTACATACCGCGGTATATAATCAACTGTCACCCACTTACCATTTCCTCTCATTCCCCATCTCCTCTATAATCGCCATCTAAATGCTAATTTATGCATCGAGTCACTCGAGGGAGGGTGCTAGATCTCCAGCCCTACCCAGAAAATTAGTACTGAGGTTGTACTGGGCACCCAGTAGCCCATGGGATCAATGAACAATGAATTGTGCTCCGGCATCCTGTATATAGCCACAGCTATTGTACAGCCATTGTACTACAGTCTAGTATATAGTTTATTATACTGGGTCTAATAACTGATTTGTTTCCTACAACATATGCAATGTTTTGGTTAGTGTAGTTTCATCAGTGAAACTGATTCTACAATTTCTATTGGGTAAATTTTTGTGCTATTTCTATTGTGAATTTGACCCAGGAAATCTTGTTTCGCTTCACTCTCTAAATACCGGATTTGGGGGAGGGGGGTCATAGTTTAATTACGGTCACTCTAATTACTAGGTAAATAAATACAGGATAAATAATAAATAGAAATTTCAGTAAAATGGATGTAAATGATCTTTTTTGTAATATATTATTATTTATCTGAATTAAATTTTGGAAAAGCCCAATGCCTGAGAGTTTGGTACTTCTGATTTCGTGGCTATATATTTTAAAATAAATCCACATCATCTAAATATGTGCGTAAGCATTAGACACCTATTCATTGTCAACGTGGAGATTTACGCTAACCAAATTTAACATGGTGAAGGTCATAACACGAACGCCATTTCAGAAGTAAAATCTGAAATGCGTGCTTTATACAATCTACGGTGGATTTAGATCTGTGGTGACCCGGATTATAGCGAACACCGCCGAAGATTCTTAAACTCACTATTACGTTATCTTACGGTAGTTTCATCTAAGAACTTTAGAAGGCACTGAGGATCTTCAGTCTTAAGACCTTATACCCAGATGGAAGTTTAACTTTGTCTACCTCCGTCCGTCTGCAGAGTACTCAGCCAGTCGTTTGGAGCACTGAGAAGGTTATTCGGAGGTCATTTGGAAGTTATTCGCAGGTCTTTTTCCTGTGTATTTCTTTGTTGTTCATGAACTATTGTGGCTCCCCTACTTGAATGATTAATTTAAATGTATTTGCCGCCTTTGTAGTTATTATCTATGAATACTAGGTAAGCACACTCATCTGTCCCCGGTATATAGCGTACCCCTTGCGGCTATGTAACCATGATCATCAGCTTTAACTCTGATCCCATATATGACCGGTTCGGTCCTTTTGTAGCGGACATGCTAGTTCATATGTAAAATGATTGTACTGCAGGTCTATTGACCATCAACCATTGTTGCTTGTGGAAACTATTTAATCTAGCTGTAAGCTTGTCACTTCTATCACTACGCTTTCTCACTAAACAAACTTATTTTGTGACTCTCAACACCCAAGAAATAATTCTATTGCCACAGTCACACCGAGCGCTTAATATATATATATATATATATTACCACACACACAGTTTTACAGCAGTTTTTTTTAGCAATAATTAACATTTCCATTATATTCTGCGGTCTGTTTGATTTTTTGTTGCCTTTACGTCTCTATTCCATCAATACCTCATGCATAAAGGCCAGTAATAATGGTTTATTTTGTGCATATTTTATCTGACCCCCACCAGGCATCTGTTAAATCAAGCATGACTGAGACATTATTATCGGTCGCCTTACGTGATTAATCAAGTGACCAGTGTTATTAAAATAGTAAAATGATGAAATTGAATTAGCACTTAATGAAGGTAGTTTGTAAATGATCTCTTGTCAGTTGACTCTGACACCTTCGTATCGGAAGTTGATCTCAAAATATTCATTTTTATGTTATATAAAATAAATACAATATTTATTAAACAAAGATTACATTTTACTTCAAATTTGATTACAGAGAAAAATCCACCCTAGCTAGCTAGTTTAGCTTTCTCAGTTTTTAAATCGTAGCTTTCTAAAAGAAGCTTTTTAAGGCAGCTCATCATTTACACTCCCTTTCCCGTATGGTATGCCACAAGGAAGCATCCTGGGATCCTTCATTTTTACATTTTATGCATCTTCAATATTGTCAGTACTGTTTAACTTGAACATAAGTGTTCACTTCTACACTGATGATTCGCAGATGTGGACCACTGTAGATCTCGATATTGAGGATGATGTAATAGAGTGAATTAGGTCAAATTGATACTGAATGGATGTTCTACCACATATTCCAACTCTGTTTGTCGAAGACCGAATTTATCATTTTATCTTCGAATTCTTAAAAGAAACCAGTGTTAAATATCGGCCCCTACTTAAAGGGTGAAATTATTCAACATGTCTCCAGGGTTCGCAATATAAGAACTTTTCCAATTGTTTTCCAATCGCAACATGTCATGTAGCATTCATGCATCAGTGGTACAGAGTGCTAAGGGTTAAAACAATTCACACTGGTCAGTGAGTCAGGCTTCACTTTTGGAATAAACTTCCGATCAAAATTTGTGCAACAGTAATCGAAACATATTTAAAATCACACTGAAAGCATATTTATTTAATCAACATTTTTTCTATATAATTCATGTAAAAGTATTTTTAATTATTTTATGATTCTTCATATGTTTAACACAGTATGTGCATTTAAATCCCAATGTATAAAGCGGCTCTGACATTTTTCAAGAGGCACTATAAAATTCATCAAGTATTGTTATTTTTTCGAAGGTTTGACTTTACGATCGATCGGGTATAAAACCTGTTCATACTCGTGTACTGGACAGTCAGTAACGCTGTTTATAGTGCTGTCGGTGTTTACAGCACTTGGCTACTGTCCAGTAACAATGGGGGGAATGTCAGTAGAAAAGACAGCTTGATATATTATAAGTCGAAATCAATGTAGCCAAGTTGATTGACAAACGCCATTCGACCGCTTGGACGACCATTATGTACAGTCCACGCACAGCTGTCCTTGTTGACCAGTTGATTCCTATGCATTATTAACCACTTTCCTTATGGACCAATCGCCCACGGGCGTGTAATAAAAACCGACCAATCATACGCAAGATGACATGTATAGATACGAATAAGCTAGACGCAGACACTATTATATCGAGCATATCTTATTAAATTCTAATCTACTATCGCTTGTGTATTGAGGTGATCTAGTATGTGTGTAACCCTCTGTCTGTAACCCTCTGGGGTAAGTCTAGAAACCAACGTTGACATAGAATACAATAAATACAATTGTGACATTGAATTAATAGATTTTACGTCACGTCACATCTGACATACATTGTGATATCAGGATTAAACACAAAGACTTTTACTAGTATCCTGACTACTGACCACTCTACTCACCACTGACCCAGCAGTGGGCTGTTGTATCAGCTGGTATAAATCAAATATAACAGATCGTAATTATTACTGACACTAATGTGTAGCAGGAGGAAATATCACCATCCTTCAAGGACCTTTAATTGGCTATATGGACATTGAATGAGTTGAAGGTGCAAGTCAAAAAGGAGTCGAAGGATTCATTAAACAATTCCGTCAGAAGTATAGATTTTTTTCTGCATTTCTCTCCAACAATCATTTAGGATAATAATAATAATTGTAGATTTATCTGGTTATATAAAGTTTTTGTGGCATTTTCAGAAATGTGGTAACCAAGACGAGCTGCGATGAGTTTACTCAGAGGCGAACGATGTTCCTTCGAGTCATTAGACGAGCCGCCGCCGCCCTACGACGACGGGATATACAGCCCGGGGTCTAACTATTCGAGTTACTCCCGCGAGATACAATACGTGTTCAACCCAAACCTGAGCCGAGATCATGTGACCGCGGTTTATCCGGAGGTAGCAGACGACAACGAGGATTACGCCGAGATCGAACCGTACGAAGTAAATCCATGGGATAACGGCGGAGAAGGATCGTTTTACGAGCACCGGTCCGACTGGATGGATGGTTGTCCAACGTTAACGCGATCATCGGTGAAAAACCCCTGCGCGAATGTCGACGATGGCACGCTAAATAATCGCCGACGCGATGCCGCAACGTCGTTGAATACGAGCTTTATTTTATCCAACGGTAAATCGCCGCATTACGATATCAACGTTAATAAAAGCAATCCGCTCAGTAACTCCTACGTTAACTGTCAATCTATGGTCAAACAGTCGCCGCAGTCGAATCGAAACTTCGGATTAAATCCGTCGCCGCGCGGATATAGCAACAACGGACGGTCGTCGCAGGACGGCGGGGTGATTAGTCCGAGAAACGCGGACAACACGCAGCGACGGTCGTCTCAGGACGGCAGGACGACGAGGTGCGATACTGCGCAGAGAAACGTGAGCTCGTTCAAGCCACCTCTTCCTCTGCCGCTGTCGAACCTAAAGGACTCGTATCTACCCGACCCCCGCACGACTTGGTCACCGCCGGTCATCGCGTCCAAAATGGGCGTCGCCGTGAGCATGCGCGGTTACTATAGCAACGATCAGCTGGATACGATCCCGCCGCCGCCGTCGCTGAACGCGAAGCTGTACCCCGATCCGGCGTGCTCGAGCGAGCGACGGCAAAACGAGGGACCCGCGTCTGGGGATGCCCCGCCTCAAATTACACCATTCAGTGGACAGCTGAACAAAGTGAGTAGAGGGTCACTACTAAAATTGTCAATCATACACTTAATGCCGGAGGGTGGGTAGGGGTGTTGTGGCGGTGATGGTGGATTGCAGCACGGTTACCGTAATAACACGCAGAAAAATGTTTGCATCAGTGGGACCTGAACTCACGAGCTCAATCTCTCGTGATCCGGCGCTCTACCAACCGAGGTGCAAAGGTTGGTAGAGTTGATGTACTCGGTTGGTGGAGTTGATGTACCCAGTTGGTAAAGTTCATGTACTAGGTTGATTGAGTCGATATACTCGGTTGGTAGAGTTGATATACTCGGTTGGTTGAGTTGATATACTTGGTTGGTAGAGTTGATATACTCGGTTGGTAGAGTTGATATACTCGGTTGGTAGAGTTGATATACTCGGTTGGTTGAGTTGATATACTAAGTTGGTAGAGTTGATATACTCGGTTGGTAAATTTGATGTACTCGGTTGGTAGAGTATCAGGTCATTTGAAGGTCATGGATTTGGGCCATCCCCCATTCTAATTCTAAAAGCAAGATTTTTTACTTCTTTCCTCAGATGATACTGGACTATGTAAATGTGATATGACTGAGTGGGCCTACGTTGACAATGTAGGTATTATATGTCTCACCATTTTATATTCATATCAAAAAGCGATCAATTATGAAATGGACTTAAGCCACGCAATCTCTCAACCAATCGGATCATGTCTTTAAATATCTGGCAGATTGACTGCTACCTTTTTCTACCATGTCCCATTAACTGACAGCTCAAAGTTATATTACCAGGTAATCATTTGATGATATTTTACGTACGTGTGAATAGGCTGGGTTAATAGAATAATTACTAGCATTTCTGCTTAAATTATATCGCTGCCCTGAACGACTCACTCATCTGCCCCCAATAACTAGCTCACCTACCCCTAATAACTAGCTTACCTGTCCCGAATGACTAGCTCACCTACCCCTAATAACTAGCTCACCTGCCCCGAATGACTAGTTCACCTACCCCTAATAACTAGCTCACCTGCCCCGAATGACTAGCTCACCTACCCCTAATAACTAGCTCACCTGCCCTGGATGACTAGCTCATCTGCCCCGGATAACTAACTCGTCTGCCCCGAATGACTAGCTCACATGCCCCGAATGACTAGCTCACCTGCTCCGAATGACTAGCTCACCTACCCCTAATAACTAGCTCACCTGCCCCGAATGACTAGCTCACCTGCCCCGAATGACTAGCTCACCTGCCCCGAATGACTAGCTCACCTGCCCCGAATGACTCGCTATAAAGCTCTTCACCTAACTCATGAGGACTAGCACGATTTTATCATATCAAATACTTACACTGAAGAACAGTTTCACATTATCGAAGCTCTAACCTCATACACATGTACTTACGCACACACGCACGCGTCGATACGCCCAACGTGGGGTGACAAAAATGCACACACAGCTAGTTCGCTGGCTACATACACATGGTAACGTTTGTAGAGTATCTCGCTTAGAAAAACTATTATTTATAATGGATCAACATTAGCATGCACTGGGATACAATATGTTAATATGTCAGATATGTGAATAAATACAACAAACACAAAGGCCATCCGATTAACACCGGCTTTTACTAACAAGTGTACATCAAGACAAGGCCATTTGTACCTGACAAAGTATACTTGATATAAGAGAGCTTATGTTAATCTATGTTAAGTTAAGTCAAAAAAGGTCTTACCGTTGTATTTGTCCTATTTACAATATGGCTAATACCAAAAGCCACATTTTTGTCAATAAATTATATGGCATATTTAAGCGATAATTGTATGAATTTTTATGTTTGATGAATTATCGAATTAATTAATGCTAAGTTCGTGTTATTTTTACCGTATTCTCATATAAACATGCAATAATATTTGCATGTTTATTACATTATAACATATTATATGAATGCTCTCCGTTGGAGATCCCAGCTTCACCCCCCCCCTATTGTAGTTGGGTTAGTAGCACACGCTGCATTTGTGTGTAAAATATTGATCATAAATTCTACAGTGTATCCGTTGCTATAGCAACGGATGTACCGTCGTTGATGACAGATTGGTGACCTTTAGTTACCTGCTGTGGCGTAGACAGTAGTAAAATAGGGTGTGTAACGTGTTGAGAGGCAGGTGATAGGCTGGGTGGTCGGTCGTAGACATGGGTGACTGATGCAGGTAAGCTGTGAGATATGGTAGCGCATTGTGAATGTCGCTGTGACATGTGTTGTCTCTGTTATACGTATTGTCTCTGTTACATGTATTGTCTCTATTACATGTATTGTCTCTGTTACATGTATTGTCTCTGTGACATGTATTGTCTCTGTTACATGGGTTGTCTCTGTTGCATGTATTGTCTCTGTTGCATGTATTGTCTCTGTTGCATATATTGTCTCAGTAGCATATATTGTCTCTGTTACATGTGTTGTCTCTGTTACATGTATTGTCTCTGTTACATGTATTGTCTCTGTTCCATGTATTGTCTCTGTTACATGTATTGTCTCTGTCACATGTATTGTCCCTGTTACATATGTTGTCTCTGTTACATGTATTGTCTCTGTTACATGTGTTGTCTTTGTTATATATGTTGTCTCTATTACGTGAGTTGTCTCTGTTACATATGTTGTCTCTGTTACATGTATTGTCTCTGTTACATGTGTTGTCTTTGTTATATATGTTGTCTCTATT
>WURV02205156.1:0-11397 GCA_011762755.2 Epimenia babai
CCTCTAGATCATCTCTAGATCATATCTAGATCATCTCTAGATCATCTCTAGATCATCTCTAGATCATATCTAGATCATCTCTAGATCATATCTAGATCACCTCTAGATCATCTCTAGATCATATCTAGATCATCTCTAGATCATCTCTAGATCATCTCTAGATCATATCTAGATCATCTCTAGATCATATCTAGATCACCTCTAGATCATCTCTAGATCATATCTAGATCATCTCTAGATCATCTCTAGATCATCTCTAGATCATATCTAGATCACCTCTAGATCACCTCTAGATCACCTCTAGATCACCTCTAGATCACCTCTAGATCATCTTTAGATCATATCTAGATCATCTCTAGATCATCTCTAGATCACCTCTAGATCATATCTAGATCACCTCTAGATCATATCTAGATCACCTCTAGATCATATCTAGATCACCTCTAGATCACCTCTAGATCACCTCTAGATCACCTCTAGATCATATCTAGATCATATCTAGATCATCTCTAGATCACCTCTAGATCACCTCTAGATCATCTCTAGATCATCTCTAGATCATACCTAGATCATCTCTAGATCATCTCTAGATCATATCTAGATCATATCTAGATCATATCTAGATCACCTCTAGATCATCTCTAGATCATCTCTAGATCATCTCTAGATCACCTCTAGATCATATCTAGGTCACCTCTAGATCACCTCTAGGTCATCTCTAGATCATCTCTAGATCACCTCTAGATCATATCTAGATCATCTCTAGATCATATCTAGATCACCTCTAGATCATATCTAGATCATCTCTAGATCATCTCTAGATCATCTCTAGATCATCTCTAGAGCATCTCTAGATCATCTCTAGATCATCTCTAGATCATATCTAGATCATATCTAGATCACCTCTAGATCATCTCCAGATCATCTCCAGATCACCTCTAGATCACTTCTAGATCATATCTAGATCATATCTAGATCACCTCTGGATCACCTCTAGATCACTTCTAGATCACCTCTAGATCACCTCTAGATCACTTCTAGATCACTTCTAGATCACCTCTAGATCACCTCTGGATCACCTCTAGATCACCTTTAGATCACCTCTAGATCACTTCTAGATCACCTCTAGATCACCTCTAGATCACCTCTAAATCACCGCTAGATCACCGCTAGATCACCTCTGGATCACCTCTAGATCACCTTTAGATCATATCTAGGTCACCTCTAGATCACCTCTAGATCATCTCTAGATCATCTCTAGATCATCTCTAGATCATATCTAGATCATATCTAGATCATATCTAGATCACCTCTCGATCATATCTAGATCATCTCTAGATCATCTCTCTCTAGATCACTTCTAGATCACCTCTAGATCACCTCTCGGTCTATCTACGGTTTATTTTGTACTTTTCACTTTTGATTCTGATCCCGGAAATACCTTCGATAAATCTACGTCGCATAAAACAGTCTAGCGCGAGAGGAATTACGTAATACATGGTGCAGGAACCGGAATAGCTTCATCAGTAGGGAGGCAGATGTTCGATCAGATAGTCATAGGCTTAAACTTATGCAATTTAACTTGTTTTTGTCCATTGGATCCTTGGATAAGAAAGACTGGAGTGAAATGCACGTAAAACCTATATCTGCGATAGGATCAGAGGTCTGATGTCCCATCAGAGATATAGGTGTTTTAGGTGCATTTCTCTCCAGCTATTCAAAGAACCAGGTTGGCTACCCCAATTAACTTTAAGACAATAGAGTTTCGCATTATTGCTCCTGAACCCAAGACTTCCAGATAGCCGGTATGGTGCTCTACCTAAGGCTCGTCACAGGCAGGGTATTTTCTATGCCTCTCCACATTTCTGCAGCATTTTGCATCTTGTCATGAAAATGAAGTAGAGAAATATAGATAAAATTATTTCATGAAACGATATCTGAACCTAATCCTTATTTGTGGCAACACAATAAAATACGCATCGGGCAGTGAAATTGTGCCCGCACTTGTTACATTCAACTGCCACTAAAGTCAGTTGCGTTGCATTTTTCAGTAATGTTTTTGTGTCTGTCTGCTGTCTATATGTCCATCTACAGCTAGTTTTAGCAGGTATGCGCAGTTATAATATTTCCTCCTTTTTTGTGTTTAATATGTAATATAGCAACGTGTAAATGTAGCACTCAGGGAGCATCGTTTAAAAGCCTTTTGGTCTTCTTGACGCTGCCTTTCAATGCATGGCAATCTACTGACTTGTATATTATACTAGTAGACCTACATGATGTTTAAGATGAGGATATTGTATATAAATACTCATGTTTGTGCTAAAATATCTGAATGCAAGGACTGCTACATACTGTTCTATGCGTAGGTCTATATTTTGTGTTTTTGTGTTTAATCATTGTGAATAGTGTCTATATATCTGTATATCTGTGTTGAATAAAGCATTTCCTATTCCTATTCCTATCAAGATAGCCTCCTTGGCCAGTTGTTTCAGTTCGCTGGACAAGTTGGTTTTGTCTGCAGTAAATAGCAGTTCCCCACCAATACGTAGTACAGCACAAGCCTATGTCAGTTGTAAGATCCAGCTTCAAATGTCGTGACAGAAACTTCAAGCAGAGACTTTCGATCTGTCCTACATTTGCCTGGAGATGTACTGCGACAACCCCGAGAAAAAAGCATGTGTCATACGAGTACCAACTGTTGGGACTCCGTGTGGCAACATGAAGGTTGGTTTACTGATTTTCTCAACAAATTAGTTTGTAAGTATGTGAAAAAACTTCCATTATCTCGATCCTGAATCACGAGAACAAATAAAGTGGCAAGGCCTTTTAGACTAAGTTTATGTGTCATTTATGCGACAATTTCCAAAAAGATCAGTTTCGAAGTTCCCATCAACCAGTGGTTCCTCTAATCACTATGCTTCAGGACATATATATTCCTAGTTTGTGTAATCTCTTTATCACATAAAAAAGATTAATTATAGTCGAAAGCTTGTGCAATAAATTTTCTTTGGTCTCTAGTTTTGTTTTTTGTTTTGATTTTGCTTATAATACTGGGATATTTTACACGCAATAATTTCACTACAGTAAATTCAATTGCGAATAAACTAAAAAAATTAATTATGAATGAAGAAAGAACAAATTTAAAAAAATTCGATTAAAATTCATTTCAAATTCATCATTTTAAATGATCTTTTATTTTAATGTGTTATTGTAATGAAGTGAATTAAATTTATCTATCAGTGAATGTATTTATCAGTTTCATTGTTGAGAGTTCCATTATTCCGTATTCAAGGATTTATCTTTTACAATGAATTCCACATCATCCACCATATCCTTTGCCTAATTATGTGTTGTGTGTCATATGTCATATGTCTTGTGTCATCTGTCGTGTGTCAAATGTCGTGTGTCATGTGTTTTGTCTCATCTGTCATGTGTCAATTGTCAATGTCATGTGTCATGTCTCTTGTGTCATCTGTCATGTGTCATCTGTCATGTGTCATCTGCCGTGTGTCAAATGTCGTGTGTCATCTGTCATGTGTCAAATGTCATGTGTCTTGTATCATCTGTCATGTGTCAATTGTCAAATGCCATGTGTCATGTGTCTTGTGTCATCTGTTATGTGTCAAATGTCAATAGTTGTGTGTCATGTGTCTTGTGTCATCTGTCGTGTTTCAAATGTCGTGTGTCTTGTGTCATCTGTCATGTGTCAAATATCGTGTGTCATGTGTCTTGTGTCATCTGTCGTGTGTCTTGTGTCGTGTGTCTTGTCTCATCTGTCATGTGTTAAATATCGCGTGTCATGTGTCTTGTGTCATCTGTCGTGTGTCTTTTGTCGTGTGTCTTGTGTCATCTGTCGTGTGTCGTGTGCTGATTAGGATAGCAGTGCGCTTTTATTTGCCTTTGATGAACATCGTTTGATCACTTCATTATGTTGTTTGTCAATAATAATTCACAATTTACGAGTATAGGAAGCCGCATGGATCACTCAATAATTAAACCATATTAAAATATTAGAGGATATTTCATAAACAATGATAGTTAATATTGGAGTTTGAAAATGCCTTCCAGGTTTGTAAACAAGGTAAATGTGTCCCTGACCAAACAAACGGGAAAACTGTGGACGGTGAGTCGATATCAGGCATTCTTAACTTTCAGTCTATCATGAATTCATTTTAACCCGTACCACACTGGCAACTATACATCACATTACCCTAGCAATACACTTCGTTGACGACAGAGTGTTAAGGGTCAAGCTTAAATCACACTTTTAAGTTGCATGAACGCTCTCATATTCTTATTTGACATCCTGTGCCTGTTTTTCAACCTGTCTTTGTCTTTTTGTGATTGTCCTGTCATCACGCGATTGTCCTGTCATGTGATTGTCCCATCATTGTGTCATTGTTCTATCATCAGGTGCTGGTTTGTCATCCTGTGATTGTTTGTCCTACTGTGATTGTTTGTCATTCTGTGATTGTTTTTTGTTTGCCTTCCTGTGATTGTTTGTCATCATGTGATTGTTTGTGTATTCAACTCATATTTTTTGCATTTTTATCGTAAAGCTATTTAAATGTCCAGACTATAGACAGTAAGTCTTATCAATCAATATCATTTTTTGTATTTATATTTTATGTCAATTTCCATTTGATATTTACTCCAGTTTATTCACTCAATTTTGCCTGTATTCTTGTTTATATATTTTTGATATGGAAGGGAGGTAACTCATGGCGTTAGTCAGATTCTTTTGGCATCCCACTTGTCTGGATTTGTTATTTAATTAGCAAGGTAAACAATTTCAGGCGTTATTTATGTTATTCAATTAGTAAGGCAAGTTAAAATGACGGTTATGATGTTATAAAAATGATTTTATTGAAAGTTCATGCCAATTATGTCCAAGAGAAAATTTCGTATATTTTAGCCTGTTTGAGTGCATAAAGAATAAAAAATACGTGCCAAATAAACTAATAAAACGTTTATCAAACAAAGTTTGTTAATAGGTGGCAGGATTCATTTTACAGCAACACTGCTTATTTTAGATCCCCTCATTTAATGCTCTCTTATCACTTCTAATTGAACATTGTCTGTCCATCGATTCATCAATTCATTAATTCATCAAATTTCTCACCCAAAACATAACATCTCTCATTAACATGATTAAAAGTTTTTTGATTAAACTCATGTGAGTTGGTTTTAGTGAGATTTGTTTAGAATATGACTTAAGCAAGTGAAATAACTTTTATTACGAGTGTTCGTACATAAAAAATTTGTTTTCAAAATGTTGGTGTCAAATTGCGGCAGAGTTTCACTCTGGCTTGATCTTATTCAATTTGTCTGTCGAAGCCAAGAGATGTTTGTATTTTAGATTTTTGTGTATTAAATTTTTGGCTAAGCGCTCTATTTTGCCAGTTTTCCTTGGTGTTGTCTGCATTTTGTAAGAGGATTTATCATTTCTCCCAAAGGTACTAGGAAGAGTGATGATAACCAGTTCAGTGCATACGCTGAGTGTATTTCCAGCTTACCTGAGCTTATGATCGGTGAACTTTTCTGATCGGAGGTTGTCTGTCGTCCGTCCATCCATCCATCCGATGTTAACATTTTCTGAAAAAAATCTTAAGAACTGCTTATTGCAGAGGTCTGCCATTTCGATTTTGTCCTTGGGCGGGTCTCTTCATATTTTTTCTTAAAAATCTCAAGAACCGCTTATCGCAGAGGTCTGCTATTTGGGAGATATTATCCTTGGGTTGGTCTCCCCTAAATTGGTTGATGGCATCGTCATCGCAGGTAAGGGAAGTAACTTCTGCCGATGTTAGCATTTTTTCTTAAATATTCTCAAGAACCGCTTATCGCAAAGGTCTGCTATTTGGCAGATATTGTCCTTGGGTTAGTCTCCTATAGATTTGGTCATGGTATTGTCATCTCAGCTAGGGGAGGTAACTTCTGCTGATGTTAATACTTTTATTAAAAACATTTTTTCTTAAGAACTGCTTATCGTAGGGGTCTGCTATTTGGCAGACATTGTCCTTGGGTCAGTATCTTTCAGATTACCGTAGTTCGGGATCTCGTCATGGGATCAAAGAAGGTAATTTCTAGCGACTTTTTATTTGACAATCTTTATCTCCATGATTATTAATAATTACTGAAGTAGTCATCATTAATGGCTTATAGGTCGGAAATGATTTAAACTTCTTGATTGCGTCGTTCTTAAAAATTTTTCATTGCCTTAAATTTATAATTGATAGTGTGGCAGTTATATACAACACTTTAAAGTTTAAAGTCACTTCTGTGCCTGGTTTAACTCAGAGAAGGGCAATTTTTGAAATAATATGGTTAGTAATGTAGTGAAATTATATAACCATTGTTTCTTTTTAGAAAATTGCCCATTTGGAGATCTTGTGAATGATTGTGTCCAAAAGAAAGCATTGAAAAAGTGTGATAGTTCTCTGTGCTGTTCCACCTGTCCAGGTAAATTGGTCTGTGAATGTCGATAAATCTGTTTTATGGATGTCATATTGAAATCAAACTAACAAATTGTGACTACCATATGCTCAAAATGTTCATTTTTCCACTCTGACATATTAGCCTGTCAAGCTTGTATCCGTACCGGGGCATTTTTCAGGCAAAAATCTCCTCATACTTTCTCTGTAGATAAGTTTATGCGTAGCTGTGGCTATGCGGTTATGCATAGTATGTGGCTGTCGAATATTAATGGAACTGTCTCATATGGTGCTTACTTAACCACTATCTCATATGATGCTTTCGTAACCACTGTCTCATATGATGTTTCCTTAACCACTGTCTATTGATGCTTACTTAACCACTATCTCATATGATGCTTACTTAACCACTATCTCATATGATGCTTCCTTAACCACTGTCTCATACCCTTCCTACCTGTCTCATATGCTGCTCACATAGCTAGTTTGTCTTATTGTGCTTATTGAGCCATTGTCACATATGGTACTTGCTTAACCACTCTCTTACATAGTGCTTACATAACCACATCACATATGCTGCTCATTTTACCACTGTCTCATATGCTGCTCACATAACCAGTTTGTCATATCGTGCTTACTGAACCATTGTCTCATATGGTGCTTACTTCATCACTCCCATATGATACTTGAAATAACCACTATCACATATGTCACCTTAAATAACCACTGTCTCATACAGTGCATATTTAACCACAGTCTCATATGGTGCCTACTTAACCGCTATCTCATATGGTGCCTACTTAACCGCTATCTCATATGGTGCCTAGTCAACCGCTGTCTCATATGGTACTTTATCACTAGTATTTGATTAGGTGGCAATGGCTCGTCAATTTGGCACATTTTGGCAAATATACAACAAAAATCATGCTGTTCGTCATTCCTTATTATATTTTAATTTAATAAACATCTTAATGAAAGAAAACGATATCAAACAAAACTATTTTTCAGCAAGATGGCACAGGAAGTGTTTTTGTATCAAGATGTACTTCACTAATCAAGTAACTGAGTGAAGCATAATTGAAATGATTTCCAATTGTAGCTACGGTCAAGTCAAAAACCTGGGAGAGTGTGTGTAAATCTAAAGGCAAATCTTTCTGTCCGGTAAACTGTTTCTATTTTATTTTTATTTTTCACTGTTTTTATTTGCTTCTTTATGCCATAGTGTATCTACCAATCATTTTCTGATTCTTGCCAAAATTTATTTATTAGTTATAAATAAGAAAAGTAACCTGATACCTTTCATGAGAGAAGTACAATAATTTAATCACGTTACATTATGTTATTTTACACTGTTATTTTACATTCTGTTACATCACATTCAGTTAAATAACATTCTACTACATTACATTCTGTTACATTACATTGACTTGCGTTACATTTGGTTACATTACATTCGGTTACTTTAAATTCTGTTACTTTACATTGTTGCATTATATTCTGTTACATTACATTTTGTTACATTACATTCTGTTACAGCACATTATCTTATTCTGCTACTTTACATTTGGTTACTTTACATTCTGTTTTTTACATTCGGTTACATCACATTTTATCACTTTACATTCCATCACTTTGCATCCCGTTTCTTTACATTGTTACATTATATTCAGTTACATTATATTTGCTTACATTACATTCGGTTATATTACATTTCGTTACATTTTATAACATTCCGTTACATTACATTCCGTTACATTACATTCCGTTACATTACATAGTAACATTACATTCTGTTGCATTACATAGTTACATCACATTCTTGTTACTTTGTTGACATATGATCTTGATATGTCCCATTGATTGCTGAATACAATCACATTTGATAACAGTCAGTACCTACAACCTTAATTTTCCATTATACACAATCGTACGAGGTGTCCCCTTCTATTTGGTCGTGTTTGTTGATTTGTTGATTTGCAGTTTAGGCAGGCCGACTCTCCCCTCTCGGCCATTTGCACTAAAATTTACTGCAAAACATCAGGGATTTCTACATGTATTGTACACAGAGAACAGAATGATGGAATACCATGCGGTAATAAAAAGGTTGGAATCATACCAAGATATATTTTTAAACTTAGTACAGTTAAAAATTTTAAAGCTGCCCGAGGTAATAAAAATCGTAGTACATGATGAGTTCGAAAAGTCTATTTCTATGATTTTCTTAATATAACTAACCTAAAATTGTATAATTCCTGAATTTCAGTATATTTGTGTATTGTTAGTTCATTTGTGTAGACATATATCTGGGCAGAAGTGTTTGATTTTATTCCACTTTGTTTAAGGCAATATCATCAGATCAAAGAGAAAATAATTATCAATCTTTGGAATATTTCTTCAGAAAAATAGGTTATTTCACGAAGTCTTGGAGTTCTCAGTACTCATTTTATAGCCAGTAATGCTCGTTCATACTCTTGTGGTATAGTCGTTAGAGCAATATAAAGTATTTTATCCAGTGTTAATAATTGGGTATCCGAAAATATTTCCAATTTTCCAAAGCATTAATCTTACAGCTTTCCATTTAGCTGATGTTGTCCAATTGATACTAAGAGAATATAGATCAATGCGATATTTGTTGTCTAATTATTACTACTAAGGGAATATAGATCAATGCGATCATTTTGTTTAATTAATACTACTAAAGGAATATAGATCAATGCGATTTTTGTTGTCTAGTTAATACTACTAAGGGAATATCGATCAATGCGATTTTTGTTACCTAATTATTACTACTAAGGGAATATAGATCAATGTGATTTTTGTTACCTAATTAATACTACTAAGGGAATATAGATCAATGCGATTTTTGTTGTCTAATTAATACTACTAAGAGAATATAGATCAATGCGATTTTTGTTACCTAATTATTACTACTAAGGGAATATAGATTAATGCGATTTTTGTTACCTAATTAATACTACTGAGGGAATATAGCTCAATGCGATATATTTTGTCTAATTAAGGTCTGCGAACGGGGTAAATGTGTCGCCAGCCAAGTAGGCACCTATATAGATGGTGAGTTGAATCAATATCTTGAGAGTATGGGCACTTTCCAAAGTAAATTAACTGTCAGTCATTAGTATAAAATCCTGCATATAAGACAATCGCACCTACTACAACGCATGGTTAATGTACTCAATAATACTTGAATTTCTTCTGAAAAAATAAAAAAAATTATAAGTAAACTTTCCTTAAAAAACTCTTGGAAGAGTTCGATAAACAAATACACAAACAGACAGGACAGGATTATAACGTTATTGTATTAGATGAAGATTGCAGGTAGATTCAGTTGCAGATTACAGGTTGATTGGGATGACGATTACAGGTAGATTCAGATGAAGATTACAGCTAGATTCAAATAAAGATAACAGGCAGATTCAGATGAAGATTACAGGCAGATTCAAATGAAGATTACAGGTATATTCAGATGAAGTTTACAGGCAGATTCAGATGAAGATTACAGGCGGATTCAGATGAAGATTATAGGCAGATTCAGATGAAGATTACAGGCAGATTCAGATGAAGATTACAGGCAGATTCAGAAGAAGAGTACAGGTAGATATAAGTCATCATGCTCCATTCAGCTACACAGTTGATGCTTTTTCCCTTTAACCAATTATTGGTAGTCTGTAGACACGCGTAATCAGCTAGTAATAAACTAACCCATTAGTATGAGGAAGCAGTTAGTCGATTAGTAAGAGCACCCTGGACTCGTAAATGAAATGTCATGGGTTCGATACCACCCACCGGTTGACTTTTTTTGCGATGATCCTAAGCGAGTCATTTATCCCCTATTGCTGGAGAAAACCCCGTTTCTAAAACGGGTAGATACTTGATATTATCTTTGACAGGGTGGTATGCAAGTGTCGATGGTATTGTATATGCACTGAATAAAACTGCCAACATTCATTGTAAATCGCATGTGAGAGCTTTTATTGGATGATACTTGTGATCTATAAATAAATGTCGTACTTTACCTTTACCTTAGTATACACTACAATCACTTAATACGTCTCAACAAAAACCAATAAAATCGAATTCGTGACAATGATACGGTTAACTAGTTTGTATATAATACAAACATCATTTTGTAGAAAATAAACCTCAAGTAGCCTGTATACATCATACATACGAATGTTTACATCAATAATCAAGGGCGAATATACTCATATACCCAAGCCTAGACCAATACATCCACTTTGTAGGCTTCAACAACGACCAGTTGAATTGAATTCTTGATTGACGTGTCACGGCTCCCACCAATTTAATACTCGCCTCATTTTAACGGTCATAAACAGTTCTAGGTATAGACAGTTGTAAGATGTCTTCGATAAGGAACAGATATTACATGATATAATGAGTGAATTGGTTCTTTCTTAGAGGACTGTCCATTTGGTGACATCGATGACGCAGTAAGTGGCGGGTGTGCCTCAGTGATATCATCACCAAACGATAAGATGTGCCAGGGACGCGAAAAGAAGTGTTGTCAAAGCTGCTCACGTAATCTAGTCTAATCTACGATTGTACATTAATCGTATAAATATAGGCGTGCAGAAATTATTCAGCAGATTTCGATATACTATTTTTATCCATGCCGGATTCTTCTGAATAAAAGATGACAACATAGAAATTGACATTCCTCATGTATGGGAGTCATCTTGTAATTGGGTTCGTCCGATTTGCAGAAATTTAACTTCAATTTTTTCTCGATGTTTTTTCTGAAATGACGGAAATGATTGGTATGATCTCTTAAAGGAACGTCGATGTTGCCATTTTAACCAGTGAGTTTATTTTAAAATCTACTGGAGGTGTAATGATCATAACCAAATGGAAATAAGGGGAGAGGTCATTTTTAGCAGCAATATCCATGATTGAATGATTGATATCTTATCTTATGATTGTTTTTTAC
>WURV02205167.1:0-26563 GCA_011762755.2 Epimenia babai
TTGTAAAAGTGGTATCATGTGACTTTCGGCCCGTTGAGCGATCAGAAACGTCAGACGGATAGTGTAAATGACCTTCCAATTTATCGGAGGCGGGAGCGGGAGCGAAAAAAATCGGATAATGTAAATCCACTATTACACTATAGTCGATAGTATAGTAACTACAGTACAGTACAGTTCATCCGATTATATAGTACGGTATAGTCATACTATAGTGTAGTTATAGTGTAATGTAGTATAAAATTTATGATTGCGTCAATTAATAAACTCTTTACAGCTTTTATCTAGCCAATATCCATAAAATCTATTAAACGTACTGGTTAACTGTCATAAAATAACAAAAATTGAGATATGCTAGGTACATCTCGCGCGCGCGCTGTTATTCTCAGTTGGCATGATGTCAACATTATGTCTACCCGAAATAATTAGAACCCTAAGCGTGACAACAGCGCGTCGTCACCCTGCGTTACAAAGAATGCTTATAAGTATATGGCGTAATTGTTATAACGTGTCTAATCTTGTCTTAGCCTACTCGCAGTATACGCAGATGTCTGTATAAACATAAACGGGAACTATAAATCAGGGACAAAACATCAAGAAGAGCCTGAATTTACAGGGGGAGCAGATCGTAGAGTGGGAAGAACGCAATACTCGTAACTCAGAGGTCGCGGGTTTGAACACCCCACCCCCGGAGCTCTTATGTGACTACCCCCGCAAGTCATTCATCCCCGTTTCTAAAATAGGTAGATACTTGATATCATGCTTCACAAGTGGAATATGCGAACCAAAGTTATTGCATCTGCGCTGAAGAGCCCGCAATAAACATTCGTTGTAAACGGGACGTGTGAAATTTTACTGCATGACAGCTGCGGTCTATAAATGTTGTATGTTACGTTCACGTTTTCCATTGCTAGGTACACCGGCGGAAATACACGGTGTCAGAAATGTTTCGTCATGAATAGCGATTTTACATTAGCATAGTGTGGAATAACGACCTGTGTATTTATATTACTAATAATGACCTGTGTATTTAGATTACTAATAACGACCTGTGTATTTAGATTACTAATCAGGACCTGCGTATTTATATTACTAATAATGAATGACCTGCGTACTTAGACTAATCACGACCTGCACATTTAGATTACTAATAATGAATGACCTGCGTACTTAGACTAATAACAACCTGCACATTTAGATTACTAATAGTGAATGACGTGCGTACTTAGACTAATAACGACCTGCGTATTTAGACTACTAATCACGACATGCGTATTTGGATTACTAATAATGAATGACCTGCGTATTTAGATTACTTATCAAGTATCAAGTGATTTTCTAGTAGTAATCATAGCCCATCCCTAACTTGGATTAGGCTGTATGTAATGTATTTAATGATTCAGGAGACAATCTTGGGTGTCACGATACCGACTCAGTTGTAAGGCATCTTGGTAGGCTTTCGTGTCGTAGAACAGCGAGATGAGCCGCACTTCGAGAGCTTGCCGAAGGAATGATCGGTTCTCGTCTTTTGCCCACTGGATGCATTCTTTACATAATTCCACCTGAAAAATTGTGTGTATAGTGAGCAGTGTGACGTTATGATTGGAGAGGCCGGGGTTGAAAACCTAGTGGATGCGTTCCTAAAACAATTTGTTCGAGGAAATGTAGTTAGCTCCCATCGTCTGTTGTAAGTCTACTTATGTGATCAGAACGACCAATATGAGACGAGCAGGGTTCACGCTCACCTCAAGTTTCTTGTCGCCAAAACTGCCGCATATATATTAGTTATATTTGTAGTAAAAAACTTTGTCGCCAAATTTTTTGTTGCCACTAGTGTAATGTTGGTGTCAGTTGGCGAAAAAAAACACACATAGCAGCGTGAACCCTGGAGACAGTAATACTTATGTTTCAATAAGAGACATGAAGATTGTGGTCAGTTCATATACCGTAGGTGTTGATTTGTTAGGGTTAGGATAAAAGCTTCACGAAATAAGGTAAGGCGTTAATGCGAAAGTTAAATATTAATGAAATTAGTTATTCTATAATGAAAGGCATTGCTCTTAATCGTCGCTTTAGGTCTGACTAAGGTTTACGACGCCCGACCTCGATGCCAGTCTTGGCATCCATGTCCAGAAAGAGATCAACGAGAGTTCGTACGAGCTTCGCAGCTTTCGCCTTGCTCACCCGAGCCAAGAATGGACGGCTCGTCTTGATCAGCTCAGCAAGCTCTATGATGAGACGTCATAAACCAATATATGTTCTATCTAGAAACAATAATCTCAGGAATAACACCGCCTCAATCATGTGCAAGGAACCAATTCTTAAAAAAAATACAATCACAAAACACAAAAAGGAAATTATTTCATATGAATTTTCCAAATTGAAAAAAACTATAAATCATAAAAGTCTGAAACGCAAGATTCTCACAAAGTTCAAGTTAAAACAAAACAGTGAAAAGTTCGGTCATACTTATTCCGACGCAGTTTACAAGAAAAATCTGTTTCTCATTTTTTTTTCTTAATATAATATTTTACAAACTATTTGAAATAACGATATTACTTAGAAGGAATATAAGATTTCTTTCATATTTAAACATATGCATTCAAATACATATGACCATATCACACACATTCCACTTTATTCCATTTTCTGTGATCCATACAATCATGGAATTTTCGGAAAGGTTTCCTCTTTTCCATAAAAATGAAAACGTCACTCCAGTCATATATTTTAAAGATGTAACTAACAGGAAATCATTTTCGTGACAACTCTTGATAACTTCTCAATCTACTTCATTAAAAGATTCTCTCAATAATGCGACTCATTAAGACATAATTGGAGCTTAAACAAAATTGCATATTTTCTGCTCTTAAGTTAAATTTTTAGCATTATATGTGTGTATTTTATTGGTTATGTTATAAATGAATTTTAAATTCCATGAGTTTAATCTATAGCTGGTCTAGCTGATTGATTAGTATCGTACTTATAAACTTTATAGCAACTTAATTAAAATGACTTATTATGTTCATTAGAAGCCTGTAAAATACCGAATACATATTAGTTAGAAACAGTTAGGCCTAGACAATACTGACCAACTAGTCAGTTTGACACTAGCCTACAACTGACCAGTGGCCTTTCCAGCACGGGCTAACTCGGCACCATGATTTAAGATCTCTTGTTCAGTGTCTTTAATGTTGACGTCCTCATTCTGAACTTGGCTTCCTGTCTTTGCTGGAGACTTTTTCACTGGTAACATTAATGGATGCTCATAATGTGTGCTTCAAAATGTACGCAAGTATACAACTTGCAGTAGGCCTACTTAGATTTGGTGATACTATTTCATAATCAAATACGACATAAACTCGCACAGTAACAAACTTATAATAATAAATAATAATAATCCATTTGTTTTGGAGGCGCCCTAGTAACTAGTATGTCTCTAAGGCGCCTATATACATTTTGTGTGATAACTAATAATATTGCACAACACAACAGAATGTACATTTAGTTAAATCATAGCGTAACGCAATAGTTAAATGAAATGTGCCCTAGTGCCCTTCCAGCACATGGCAATCAAAGACACAAATTTATGGTTACCATGACTGAACAGAAATGCAAGGAATATAATGAATACAAGGAATACAGTTCAAAGTCGAACTCGGTATACCATAAGTGAGTCGAGAAAAAAAGACATACAGAAGATCACGGATAAAGAAAATAGTTAACAAACTAAAATACAGTTCATAGCATAAAACTGATCATTCATAACTTGCATGAGGGATATAAACAACTGGGGTATATCACCACAAAGAGCTATGGATCAACGATGGTACAAAGATAAGTTTTGATAGCCTTCTTAAACGATTCAAGAGTGGTGATTGTTTGAATGTTAGCGGGAAGCTTGTTCAAAAGTGTAGGAGCTGCCTTTATAAAACATCGTCCACCCATAGTTTTCAGTTCAATTCTTGGATCAGAAAGGAACAATCTGTTATCTGTTGGCTGATCGGTTGCCTTTACGACTAGTAACATATATTGATATAAGGTCACACATATAAGAAGGAGCTATACCATGAATCGATATCAATGTTAATACCAAATTTTTGAATTCAATTCATTTCTGAATTGGGAGCCAGTGAAGATCATTCAATATTGGTGGAATTCGATTATATTTCTTAGGTTTGCATACAAGACGAGTAGCTGCATTTTGGGCTAGTTGGAGTTTATGAGTTCAGTGACCAGATATACCAAAGAGGAGTGAGTTATAGTTATCAAGTCAAGAAGTAACATATGCATGCACAAAGTTTTCTGTAGTCTAGCGGTTGAGATATTTACACACTTTAGAGATAGTTCTAATGTAGAAATACGCAGATTTGGTGACAGAGTTAACATGACTTTCCATAGACTAGTTACGGTCAAAAATTACTCCTAGGTTCTTTACTTTTGTTTTGGGGGTGATGGTGTCATTTACAACAGACAAAGAGATATTGTCAATTTCATTAATTTGCCGATTTGTACCCAAAAGTAGAAATTTGTATTGCTGTTGTTTGATTTAAGCTTATTTGATGACATCCAATTATGAATTTCTGAAATACAAGTTGCTACAGTGTCTAGATCGGTGTTGATATTGTTAAATTGCACAAATATATAAAGTAGAGCGTCATCAGCATATTGGTGATAACATATATTGTCTTTAGAAATATTACTAAAAGGTTTAATATACAGCGTAAACAGTAGAGGTCCGAGTACAAAGCCTTGAGGAACTCCCTGGCGAAACAAAATTGGAGTTGATATATCTTTGCCAACTTTGACCCGTTGATATCGACCGCGGAGATAAGAATAAATCCAATCTACAACTTTTCCATATATACCAAAACTTGAACACAACGAGAGGCGTGCACGATGTGAGCGAACTCTAGAAGGAAAATACAGCCAAAATTTATTAGGACGGCAGTTTTTAATTTCATTATTGTATTTCACAAAGAATGTTGAGGTGAAGGCATCATGATGATTAGGCAAAAACGTTGATTTTCCAATGCCACCTGCAATGTTTTTATGACCGATATCATCAATATAACTGTTATGATTATATGACCGGTTTAGTTGTACTGCAAAATAATGCCATTTAAACACACCGATTGGTTGTATTATTTCCATAGTTTCGCGTTCGTTTGGAAGTCTCTCTTGAATTCGATTTAGCAACTGCGTGGCCGCCATATTGAAACTGAGTAATTGCCCTTATCGAAAATAGGTCAACTGTAAAGGGTGACAATCAGCAAAAAGTATAGTATGGGAGATAACCGTTCTAGAGACTATTGAAAAAGGTCTGTAATGAAAATAATTATAGGTTTTCCTCATCAAAAATGTTTTAAAATAATGACATATATTTTTTCTGAGCCGCTATCTTATTCGGCTACTTTATACGTGACTATTATCCTTTTAACACATCGCCCCTACGTGTTCATTGCATTTAGCAAGGTGTACTTAATTATATGAGCTAAAAATTCTCAGGCCACCGTTTCATTTTCTTATTTAAGAAACATGTCTAAACGGCGAAAGTTCCTGCGATAGTCACACCGGCAATCGCAGCTCAAATCCCATGTCTGAGATCGGTCGGCGTCAGTCTGTTGTTCCACCAAAGGGCATATGTCAGACGCAATACGGGGGAGTAACAGGGCAGTGAAAGCATGTCGGCCTGGCGCTTCGGTGTATGATGTATATTCGTCTAGCATTCATACCGAGAGACCGAGAAGAAGCATTCCATCACATTTACATGTATTTTACACCGATCAGACTCGCCGGTCATAGGTCCAAGCACAAAATCTAACGTGGACAAGTGGACATTCCGGGATTAACATTTGTATCCATTTTACTGTGCAGGACTCCGGACTAACAATTTTGTCTAAAGATTTCATCATCAACTCATGCACAGGGCTATCAAGAGCTACTCCAGCATATATGAAATGATAAACGTTGTCCAGAGAGAAGAAACACCGACGTGATTATCTATTCGGCAGCTGAACAATGGGAAAAACGTCACATAACGGTGAAGACTCCGTTCATAGACATAGATAAGCAACCCAATACATCTGCCATGAAGTATCTGTGCTGCAATAGCGATATATTTTCTTACATTAAGAGTGTGAATATTTATTTAACTTCAAATTTATTGAATCTTCATCTGTTGTTTACTAATTACGTCGCGGTCATGCGCGCGTACTGTCAAACCGCTTGCAACGCAATGGGGATTGGAGCCTGCGTGGATCGGAGGCATTCGCGGTGGTAAAAGTGAGGGTAATCAAAGCCTAACTCAAATTTTTTCGTCCTCTATTGTCAGCATTAGTAGTGGACTGGTTAGAACCGCGATAATTCATGCGATAGGTTGCGTCTTCGACTAAAAGTGAGGGCAATCAAGGCCTAATTTTAATTTTTTGTCCTCTATTGTCAGCATTAGTAGTGGACAGCTTAGAACCGCGACAATTCATGCGACGGGTTGCGTCTTCGAATCCGCACAAACCAAGAATTTTCCCGTGCTTTCCTCAGAAAATGAGCAAAATTTTCGTGCATGAATATTGAGAATTTGAGATTTGTCGCGAAGTGGGTTATTGTAAAGTTTCTTATCGGTAAAGCTGAGAGCCTTGCACATACTCATCCGCCAATTAGTCGCTATAATCAGTATTCATATTTTCATGCGTTGTCACGTGACTGTTTAGGCGGTAAGGCGGTAACTCGAACGAGAGAATAAGGTATCTATGTATTCTAAATTTATTGTTAAAAATATGAAAATAAACAAATTGTATGCTATACACGTAATAAAATGGAGAAAGACTGGCAGGCTGAGTCATTTTGAAGTAAAAGCAATAGTCCCAACAACATTATTGCACGACGTCTCTACCACGAGGTGGCATATTACATCGCGCTCTTATTTTTCTCATCTGATTCTCATTCTATACAGTGCATACCTCGCGCTGCGAGTATTATCGCACTTTGCAAGAGAAAGATCAGAAAACATGTAGTAATCGTCGATGTTTGTGTTGACAATACTGACGTTTGTGGAAATTCTCGCAGATGTTAATTTACAGCGGTGATACGCACGTCGTAACTTCCCCATTCTCGTATAAAATTTCGACTACGTAAATATGGCGATGATTCGTAGTCGTCTTGGGTTTCAGTCGCTAGTCGTCTCCTTTGACGAAATAATTTGTGCGGGCCAACTCCTCTGTGATAGGGAATTGGTTCCACATTTCGATTTCATTTGGTAAGTTTTCCTGTTATTTATAAGTGAACGGCGTCGATTTTCAGTGCATATTACATTAATAACGTATGATGTCTGAAGGTTTAATCTGTTGGCACGAAAGGATTGACACACACACACACACATACGCACCCACGTATACGCACGCACACACACACTCACACACACTCACACACACTCACACACACAACAAGAAACACCACTCACCACCACTAAGAGCAATAGACACAATGCTTATATTCAGGTACGAGAATTCGATTTCATCCAATGTAGGCCCCATACCCATAAGTCACAATAAACACATTGTGGGCCGGTACGAACGCGTTATTTAATTCGATTACGAGTGAATGAGACGTCGTGTAATTTTCCAAGACTTCCACCAAATATATGAGAATATCACTGTAGCTTAACGAATGCGTCTTTTGCTTCAGCATATCGCGATGAAATGACCGGTGACTGTGAGCCACTTGAACCATCTATCTATTTATTAAAATTGTACTCTCAAGTATGCAGGGGATCCGAGATTAATTGTCCCACCATTTAGAGAAGTCTATCTTTGTAACTAAAATTGTGGCTGTGATAGACGTGTCACGTCGACAAAACTCAGGCAGCGTTACTTAATCATATCTGAGACGGATTTTATTGAGAAAGAAAACATAACGAAACAGTGCATAGAGAGGAACGATAATTTGAATGGGTACGCAATGTCAGGTTTTTTGCATCCAAAAGTTTTCCAAATCTTTGCAACGCAGATGACGCTAAGGCAGTCTTAACAAAAAAAATGATTTTCTGTTGGAGAAATAACCCATTGCACAACGCAATACCTCATAAGTCGTTCAGACTTTTTGGGATAAAACTAAATGGACATTCTAAAATTTTCAAGTTATTATAAAGAATGGTCGCTTATCGAGCGTATACAACTTCGGGGTTTCATATTATTCTTTCACTGCTCCTAATGGATATAATGATAATGGAGGCGACGATGATGGCGACGACAATAATAAATTACAGAATTTATATCTTTTTATTGGAGCAAATTTCAAAGACTTATATTAACAAAAATAATAAATAACATACTGTATTATCCATAACAAAATCCCGATTTCTACTCGAAGGTCCACGCAGTATCTGAAAGTCCTTTAACATTAGTGAGGAATTTAAACGAAAGGCTTAAAATATGCCATAAATTATACAGTAATAACTGTTTTATGTGGCCTATTTGAGGATGATAAATAATATTCATTATAATCTAGTATTAGTTTTTATGACAGATGTCAGACTACAGGCTTTTCTTTTCTTTTCAGTTACAAAGACTATGGACAGGAAATGACATCAGGCTTCGTGTAGGAAAGTGTATAACGACAGGATCCGTTTCCTCCCGCACGTGGATCCATATGTAGCCACAAATATCCAAGATTGAATGTGGGACGTTCACGTCTGCAGCGAAGGTGTGATAAAGGCTGTATAAATTATTTTGTTGATTCTAAAATGGAGGGGTTACCTTCTCTATGTGATAGTTACTGCTTTATCTACATATTTAAGATGTTTGCGCAGTTGTAAACTGTTGTGGTTGGTGTTATAATACAGATAAAATGTTGTCTGCATGCAAAGATGTTTCTCAGACCCCATCTATCAATACATCATGATGGAAAATGAGTGAAATGATCAGGCGGGGACACGAATGAAACCGTGCGCAAACGGTCGAGAGTATTATTGGGTGTTTGGAAAGGCGCGTTCTACTCAGAAACGTGGGACTCGCATTGGTTTTCTTTAGTGCAGAAAAAAGCATTTTGACGCCTCCTAGCGAAAACGCTTTTGAGAGTCAAGAAGATTCTTTATCGGGTAGATGACTAGCATTATTCAGCTGTGGAATAATGTTTTTTAGAATCGACAACTTGCGATACGTTTTTCGCAGTGAGTCATAGAGGTATCACCACATTTCTGTACGGTATTTATATATTACTGACGCACACGGCTACCAAAATAAAAATCAGAAAGCATATTGTTTACCTGACATATCCTATATATCCTTATATACCAATTGAAATATTTATCCTATCGCATAGCTTATTATTTTAATATCAGACATGGGGAATCGTTTTCAACCACATCCAAACAAAAATAACTCGGAAATAGAGGCTCAATACATGCACAGCAATACCTGTCGTGCCTGCGAAAATTGCCATGGTTAATGCGTTTTAATTGATTATCATCAGCTTCTATCGTAATAGGAGATCCCACGAGATTTACGAGTCGTATGTTTTATACTATTTATACTACTCAAAACCTTTTAAGGATCACCCATATAATATAACATAATACACTAAAATATATGTATAATACATTATGAATGCAAATGTCATTGATTTGCTGGTGAGTTTGGGTCTTTTTGACGAGTGAAGAGTACAGAGTTACAACCAGTGCACAGGACCGATACATCACCCCTCCCCTGTAAGACACCGCACGTCCACAGCTACAACCTTGAAGAGAAACCTGAGAGATGCATCAGGAGTTCCTGTATCCACCCAAACCATCAGGAATAGGCTCCATAAATCAGGATTGAGAGCTCGCCGACCAGCTATACGCATCGCACTCACTCCACAGCACAGACAACATTGATATGACTGGTGTCGAGAATATGTCACCTGGACCCAAGCCCAATGGAGTACTGAACTCTTTACAGAGGAGTTCAGGTTCTGCCTAGACTTCACTGATGGTCGTGTTCGGGTGTGGAGAAGGGCGGATGAGCGATATTCCGATGGTACAGTTATTGAACATGGCCGACATGGCAGTGGGCTCTGTCCTGCTCTGGGGTGGCATTACAGCCACGCGTGGTACAGATATCCATGCCATTGAAAACGGCACGCTAACTGGGGTCAGATACTGCGATCAAATCCTCGACGTGTTTGTGAGGCCGTTGGCTGTTGATATCGGTCGAGACTTTGTTCTGATGAATGATAATGCCCGTCCTCATCGTGCCGTCATCGTGAATGAGTACCTTAAGGATAAAGGAATCAACAGAATAGACTGGCCACCTCGCTCACCTGATTTCAATCCCATTGAGCCTGCATGGGACATGCTGCAGGCTGCCATTTCTGCCCGCAATGACCAACCTGGCATGCTGCAACAGCTCAAGGATGCACTGTTGGATTCATGGTCCAATATCCTAGTCACCTAGTGTTACCTAGTCGAAAACATGCGCGGACGATGTCACGAAGTGATTGACAATAGAGGACGTCACACATGCTACAATCCTTATTTTGTGAACTAAAAACACAACATTTTTATTTTGTTTTCTGGATTTTTGAAGGTTTCATTATCTTGACATTTTCTGGGAAAACAACACGGCTTTATTTTGAAAATTTGTTAATTTTGGTCTAAATCATACTGATGAAAGAGTTAGTACCAAACCTTTATTATAGAAAATTATCACCAATTAAGAGATATTTTGATGTATATAGATACATATATGGGTGATCCTTAAGACCTTTTAAGTAGTATATGTAGTAATAGTTTTGGATTACCCCGGTATCCACCTAAATATGTGACACATTCCGCTAAATTTAGTTGATGATTCTTTAGTATAAGATTAGGAGATTACAAAGAGTATCGAAGTCCACAGTCATATCGGAGAAAAGAAGGCCCTACACACGGCAAGGTTTACCCAGCCCCCGCGAGGGCCGCGTGTTTCACGTATGTTAAATTGAAAGTCTCAGCGTCGGAAGTTTGTCCATGTCACGTTTAATGATCACGAACAAAGGTTAACAATTGTACACGACCCACTTAATGATGACGTAGTTATAACGCCCTAATAGATGCGGTGACCGCCAGTAATTCGCAAGGAGGTGCGTCACTCCACGGCTTTGTATCGACCATCAAGCCGCGTGAAATTAACTAAACGCGCAATGATGATAATTAGCGTTGCGTCAGATCTGGCGTAGTATCACTGTTATCGATCCATACGATGTCAAATGTCGCGATATTATTGATATATTGTATCAGATCTTTTTACTAATGACATTGATAGTAAAACTCAACGTAGGTGTGGAAGTCAACGTTAATATGAAGATACAAAACCGATTTACAAGGTAACACGTTTTTATCATACGTTATATTGGACTGTGCTTACATTGAGTTTCCTTTTTGCTCGTTCTGAAAGTTATACCATATCCCGTCATTTTATGATTCGCTCCGTCGTGAGACAATTGTGTCAATAATTTGTGGTAACTATGATGGAACAACGCAATATCAGTATGAAAAGCCAGAGAGGCGGAGATAGGGGTTCAATAACGCCAAGAAACTGACAGGTTAATTAATGACAGATCAGTAACATCAGACTTATTGTGTGGAGATTGATTGTAAATGACGAATTTTTTCTGCATGGTCCATTGACCTGAGCCCTGCAAGTTTTTAAACGGTGACTAGTGTTGGGACAGTTGTCATAAATTACGTCTTAACTTATATGCCCTCGCTAAGATAGTTTACAGAAAAAAGGAATGAAGGAATCTTACGCCTAGCCCGCTATCCCCACCAAAGAGGTATCGAATAGGTAAGAAATCAATAAAACAATCTATCTCGGCAATCTACCTCATATTGTGACGTACATTAGAGTACAGTCGAGAAGAAGTATGTAGGGTGGCAAATACCTTAATGGTAATAAATTGATCTAAATTTAGCAATAAGGCATTTTATCGAGGTTATATTGTATAAACCTTAATTAGTCTTCTATGAAAATACTACGAAAGTAATTTGACATTTCAAAAACATTACTTAGCTTAGATAGATTTTATCGAATTTATAACTATATTGTAAATGTAAAACAATCAATAGCCCAACTGATAGAATCTCGTTTTAGGTAACCATGGTAACAACAAAGTCAATTAACGACGTACGCCAAAAATGTGGTTAAAGTTATAAACAAAACAAAAACCGGCAAGTTATGCCCGGTACACAACAAAAGATTTCCTTTAGACGATCATTTCCCAGGCATACTTTCGTACTCAGGCGTTGTGTATACTGGCATAATCATAGCGTATTTGACACGGGCGTATCGACTGACCACTTTCGGATACAGGTCACTACGATTATCCAAAGAATTCTTGCCGTGAAAACCGTATATACAAATTGGAATAAAACAATAAATATCACATCATGTATACCTAGAGTGATATAAGACGTAAATCCGCGAGTGTATAATCCTCGTAGCGTACTTGAAATCGGGGTGCCAATTTTATAAGAAGCCTACACGAAGACATTAGCACGGCCACCATGACGGCTATCAGGACGATGGCTTTTATAAGTTCCAACTCGTTAACCCAAGAACTGGAACTCTGCGTCCGTCTATACGGAGTTACGTAACTTGAGCTGTGGTTGTGACCTGTAGTGTTGTATATTAAAGTGCCAATATGCGAATTATTTGCCTTTGAAACTAAAGAGTCGTCGCCGTATCCGAAATGATCGAGCGTTGTATCGGGTGAGGTCACTTCCGGCGTCGTAGATTGCTCGACTTTGAAAAATCGATGACATGGCGCCATGTTATTCTGAAAATAACATCTATGGATGTGAAAGTTGCCACATTAGCCAAATCATTTAAGACAAGAGAAATTAAAACCGAACATATACATTGTCGACAAACTAATATAAAGATTATATTTATAAAAAGATTTCCTATATCAAGTATTCCTTCGTCGGGTGTAACGAACGAGGAAAGGTATAGGTTCACCTCGTGCTTTGATCTTGCCCTTTTGTCTTCCTATTTTCCTGGCATGGTTTATTTGTCTTCGATTTCTATATATTAGTTTTCTTCACGATTACTATCTGATTGTAGTGGAGTATATAATCGAGTATGCGATCTAGCACACGAAAAGATGTTACCGAAATCGTCTCGTCAGACTCATTTCTCCTCCCAGGACCCTACCACACGCCTCTCCACGAAGAAGCAGAGCATCAAGAACCCATGAAATGTATAGGGTTTATGTGAATACGTATCTGAATATTCATAAGCTAATTGATGCGAGTTACGGAAATTAAGAAGTACTGTCGAAACCTGCGGAGAGGTATAAAAACTGATGGTGATAACAGCAACACATTTACGATTGCGAAATTAAAATTTATTACACATAGTAAATTCGTGAAACCCTCCCTGCTGCGTCTTTCGTATAAGTATTTGCTGCAATGTCTAAGCTACCATTGCATTTTATTTTATTCCGCAGACATACATACGTGAAAATTGACTTACATGTGCAGCTTTTATATATATATATATATATATATATATCTTATTAGATAGCAACGTTAAATCGTATAACAGAGTTACCGTTCGTAGTGATTCAGATTTTTCTCCAAACTCCAAAATAGCGTGTATGAATAGTTCGGCAATAAGCCAGATACCAATTAATATTTCCCGCGTAATGTACACGCACGTCGCTCGATTGTTCGACACTGTACGATATCGTGTCTCATGGCTATATGATATGCACCAAAGGTATCATTATGTCACGGATACTTTAATAGGAAAGAGATCGATAAATGATGAACTTTTCTCCCTCGTTTCCATCTCGATATCATCATGCATGGATAAACGCACATTTGTCGTCGAGAATTCTTGTGACGATTACATTTAGCTATTATATCACGTACTCAAGATCGTAGAATGCATTTATATATTCAATACAGTATTAAGCCGAAGAGCTTGAACGTCGAAAATGTCGGAGGCCAACAAGGTTCGAGAGCGAACGGATTGGGGCCGAAGAGGTTAAGGGTCGAAAATTTTGGACACAGAAAATGCTGGAGGCCGAAACTGTTGCAATTCGAAGAGGTTGGAGATCACGCAGAGGTTGCATCGAGAGAGAAAAATTGAGGCCTAAGAGGTTAGAGGCCGAGGTTGGAGCACGAAATCGTGTTGTGATAAAACTCATTCGGAGCTGTTTGTCTCACTGTAAAGTACGTCAAATTCATTATTTGAAACAAAAGAAGGCGGTGTTTTAACCGAAATGTAGCGGTTAGTTATGTTATTCACCACTGTTTAGTAATAATGATAGCCTACCTACTCGAAACAGGCCGCCGATGTGGGTCGAATACTTCCTTCGTTAAGCTGGCGTGTTCGACGTTGAGCGCAGTGTGCACAACTCTATGATTTCTGCAAAAACAAACAAGAATTACGATCAATTAGTCAGTTATTGTAATGGCGAATATCACTGTAGCCTATCTAGGCCATTAGAGCAATAATGAAAATGTGTTGCCTACAGCCTATTGGCAGCTCCTATTGATTTTTTTTTCGTTAATTTCAACGAATGTACATTACAAGTCGATAAAATACTATACGCATTGTGGTTATAGGTGAATTTAGCACAATTAAAACAACCAAACTAAAACTAAGAGGTTTAGCCGATGCATTTTTTTATAAAATTTCCATTGTAGAGGTCTTATTACTATTTAAATTTTATCCAGAAAACCTTTAAATTTCATGACTACCATGTTTCAGCTTGTGGATGTAAGCAATTTTAAAGGGTGACAGTGTTTAGTTATCCACATTTACTCTACTAAATGCCCATTGTAATGTATTACATCTAATTTATTTTTCTCCAGACAACCTTTAAATTTACTTATACAAGAAGCGTGATTCTATCACATCAATAAACACTCTGAATAAACCATACTCGCGTGGATGGGTGATAGATGGTCACGTGGTTTATGAATAAATGCAGAAACACTAATAGAAACATAGTCATGAACCCTTCAAATGATCAGAATTTTTGGCGATTCAAGTCTATTAGATTATCCCTTATAATGACTTATATAGATCAATGAAATGCATAACAATGAAACGCAGAAAGACCAGAAGATAATATTGTGGTATGGACCTGTTTGTTCCCTGCATTAAGTCTGTAAAGTAATCGAGGGAAACGAGAAGGGGAGAGGGCTTCTATTGCTCCGTAATCAACGTCAGGAAACGCCAGTAGCCCTGGCGATAATGCTACTTATATCTTCATGAAATTCACAATTACTTCATGACAGATACAGGGGTCCCTGGTTCGAATCCCGCTCTAACCAGAATACTAACGGTGGCGTTGTTCGGGCTGAAAGCGCCTTAAATCCCATTACCCATGGGGGTCTGGGTAGGCCTTGCAGTGTGGTTCTGTTAGGGCTCTCTCCCTCTTACGTTGCTGTGCTTCAGATGCTCTATATATGATCTCCATGCCGCTTACCTCTCAGCTATGTCATCATCTCATTGTAAATAACCATTGACCTTCTATAGACTTAGCGGAGTGTGCGACATATGTAGCTCGTATGTAGACATTTGGAACCAGTGGCGTGAATGGAAAAGGGTAAATTGTCTGCCCAGACTTGGTGGGTTTTTCACATTAGGTGTTTCCCCCCACCCCTTATAAGTGAGGCTAATCGAATTGTCGTGTTAACCATATAGGCTAGCTTTGTAAAGGGTCATAAATGTAATTGGCCTACACAACGATTACTTCGGTAATCAGCCAATAAATAAATAAAAAAATGACAGATATTCCTCGATATTCATGCGCAAACATCTCGTTCACGTTTTCTACTGAGAGGTAGCCAGATAAAATCCCTTATTTACGCGGATTCAAACTCGGAAGTTCCAGCACGAAAAACCGCGCTTAACCACTGCACGACTGGCATCGTTAAAGCGGACATTCTACATACATTTTATCGATATTACGTGCAATAATCTTTGTTATACAATTGATATACCTAAAGATCAACATTTAATGACACTAGCAATAACGACCGCATTAATTGTATTAACAAGGCATCGAGATTACATACAATAGAGACCTGATATGACATTCACCGTGATAGTTGCATCGTAGAACCAAAACAATCTGCTCGAGTTTTGTACATCGATTATACTAAGTCAATTTTAGATAGCATCTGCGACAGACGGAAGCTCGAGTTAATGCCGATCTCATTCGTGGAAAAAGGCGTTCTTCTTCCTCGTAATTAATGTAGATTAAGAGGTAAAAGAGATAGAGGAGATACCTTTATATGGGATCGAGATCACCCGAGGAAGCACATATGTGAAAGCTGCTTTAGTTGCAATAAATTAATTCACCTGCTAGACAGACAGACAGACAGAGAGACGTCGTCAATACACGGAGCAGTAGCCCGTGATATAAAGGGGTAAATTCTAAGATCGATTTTCTATAAGGTACCGTCACTGGTCGATAATCTTGTGCAGGTGGCTAAAGATAGTCTAATATTAGGTCAAATTTTCTGTAAGATTACGGAAAACGACGCAAACTGCTATTTCATCGGTCGAGTTAATCTGACTTTCACGCGACTTGCAAGTGACGTCAGCGAATAGCTGGGCGTGTAGCCATCAACGCAGTAATATGTAACAAAGCCAATTGCACCTTAGGTTTACTGAGGAGGAATCTGTCGAAATGCTCACAAAATTTCAAGATGCATGCATACAAAGGACTTGTCAAACTAATAATAGTATTTGTATTGGGTACAAACACAAAGCATATAAAAGACTAGAATCAGTTCAGAAGCGGCGAGAAGTGTTTATAGTTTACAACTATATATACGAAGACAGCACAATAACTAACATTCTGCAAGCCCTGAAATTACTACCATAGAGCTACATAAGAGCAAATTATTTGGTTTTATAAAGAGTTAAAAACGCAGCAAACATTCGTTTAGAAGACCTACTCTCACGCACGAAAACGACGCAATTACATAAAGAGTTATAAATTTTATACGCATACACCGATATATACCATATATATTGTAGCAGTTAATCTTATGGTAGGAGCACTGGACTCGTAATTGAATGGTCGCGGGTTCGAAACAGCCCGTCGTTCGACGATCCTCGAATGATCCTCGGAATGTCATTCATTCCCGTCTGCTAAAGTAAACGCGTCTCCAAAATGGGTACATGCTTGATATTATCCTTGATGGGATATTATGCGACTGTCGAAAATATTGCATATGCGCTGAATAGCTGCCGAAGATATCTTATTATAAACCGCGAATGAGAGCCTTTACTGGCTGATACTTGCAGTCTATAAATGTCGTACTTTGCCTCTTTTACAATGCAGTTTAATTCCTAGAACAATAAAAGGTTGGTCCTCCTCTTCGTCGTTTTTACCTCTGCTGGGTCTAAAAAACCCCATAACCACATCCACTGAGAAAATTTATAACAACTAAGTCACACCGTAAACCAATGCATTAATGGTGCAAGACGTCATCGAACGTATCGAAAGTACTTTACTCGCGTCATTCCACATTTTAAATGCCATTATGTATAATTATTTTATCGTTTTTTTTTTGGCGTCGTAGTCTGAAATATCGTATATTTTGAGGGGATAACAGAGAGTCGGTGGGTGCTGACAACGCACACAGTCAACGACGCCAACAACAACGTAGCAAGAGCATGGAGATAACAATAGTAAGGTTATAAAAATATAAGAAAGTCCAGTAAGAAACAGATATTTACAGTGGTCGCGGCGTGGAGCAATTATTGAAAATGATGAGTACAGAGGCAGTAACGCTGAATCAACAAATACATTGAAATAACAAAGATATTGGCGGCCGGTGTTAAGTAAAACTAGAAAGAGACCATCTTGTGTCCGTGTGTATTCGTAAGAAATGGTGTATCAGTCGGTGTCAATTTCAAAATTTAAATCAAAGAAAAGATATTTATTCAATCCTATTATTACTATTTCGTCTTTGGTTACTTAATTGAACAATGGTTGTAATATATGGTAATTGAGATATTTTGTGGCATCATCGTCTCCCAATGGCCCGACTGAATCCCTTAGATGAGTTGAGAAATGATTAGTGCGAATCGGTTCTCGCAGTCGTTTAATATAACCTGGAATATCACTAAAAGATAAATCACTAAACAACTTTAGTGTGCTTTAACTGTGTTCGTATTGATTGGAAATGTATCCACATACGTTTAGCCTAGCTCAATTTATACAGACAGCACGGTACATATCATTTTCAGACGCAGAGCGGCAAGAGCAATACACCAGGGGAGTAACAGTTGATAGGAATTTTGTCGACAGAGGTTAATATTGTGTTGGTATCTTGATGTTGTAGATAACCTGTAGGTTATTATAAAGTTGCATCTTGTTATTATCTTCTAGTTCTAAACGCCGACGCTCCGGACAGTGCAAGAGCGCCGGACTTTCTAATTAAGGTGAAAGTTTCGAACCGTCCGTAAGAACAACGACATTTTGTTTTTTTTTTCTTTCTATATTCAGATCCATGGAGAAATTTGATGAATTGAATTTTATTTGATTAAAGTGTACGCATTGGCTTATCTGTTAACCCTTAGCACTTTTTTGTCACAGAATTGTATTGCTATAGTAATGAGACATACAGTCGTCAGTGTGGTAAGGTTTAAACACACTTTACATGAGTAAACACTCCAATAGCCTAGGCTTATAATGTAATCTTTAATCTATTCTCATACCTAAGTAACCTAGGTTCTACAATGAACCACATGTATAGTATACTCAATACGGAGAGCAATACGAGATAATATAATAACAAGAAAATCAAGGAAATATCGACAAGGGAAAAATGTTAGAAAATGGACAGACACGAGAAATGAAAAGTGAGTCAGAAACACATTCTACAAGAAACTGGTCGGAGCGAGAAATGCTTACTTAAATCCCTCTTTTGTTTTCATAATATTTCAATTGCTCCTCGATACAGCATTTCGATACGTTGGATGAGTGCATGAGACGGACAGGTTGTATAGGGTAGAATGTGTGATGGACTACGTCCAGCCAGTAAGCTCGCCGTAATATAAATCTTGAAGACGGTCTGGGTATATAGGTACATCACTATTTTACTCTGCTTGACATCACACGAGCATGTGCTTAACAAAAGATACCACATACTCGATGTTTTTAAAAATAGAACGAGAATATCGAAAACTCGTCGCAAATTTCTTTGATGAGTTATATCTGCAGAGATAGAGGTTCTCCATCCGCCAACGGATCAACGTGAGGCTCGAGCGTTACCGTGGCGACATCACGAAGCGACAATTACCAGCAATTACCGATACCTGCATAACTGGTAGGTGACTCGATAAACGAGCCAAAAATACCGCTCAAAATCAATCAGTCAAGATTTCGAATAAAAATCGGTATGCTCGCGATACCCGGCAAAATAATTAACTATAATTCCGTATAAAATACAATAAATAGTATATCGATGGAACGATGTCATTATTACGAGATTTATTTTATGTATGGATAATCAGCTGCCTTATTTCGCGATTATTTCACATTCCACTGAGCAACTTTAAGTTGAGAATCGCGATCGGTTGATGCACGACGGTTGATGCACGACGGTTGATGCACGACGCGGTAGGTGAACATGTTTCTTCCTTACCATGGTGATGAACGGACGTATATTATCGCGTAGTGAAGAGATCACCGTGAGTATCGGTTTTTGTGTGGTGGTAGGCTATCTGCGACTTTCAACTATAGTCTTTTACAGGGTAAGTGTCCCTTTGTGTCGAAGATGCTAGGTACGAAGGAGAACAGGTATTTTTTCGTGGTAGGTCTGTCGATGGCAGATCTATAATCACTTGATGAGATTATGGAAGCATCGGTGTTTGACAAGTTGCCCCCACCCTCATCCTCTTGGCAGCCGCCTTCGCGATTATATTTCGTGAATGTGTTGAGAGGAAGGTACACAGAAGAGTAGGCTGTTTTGGTAATGGTATGTTGCAGATGAATTATCATAAAATGGACATATCAGCGTCGGTATCAGACTCTGACCAATATATCCATATGACGGATAAGGTAGGGTAGCCGCGTTAGTTCACATAACTTTTTAACAAGATATAGAAGGCACATTCCAAGACTAACAAAAAGTTACTGAAACACGAGCTTTCGCAGACACAATGAATGCTTCATAGGGTGCTGTCTTCTATTTCTGCTTATTTACATAAATAAGAGTACATGATGTGTCGAAGAAGATTTTAAGTACGAAGATATTTTTTGTGGTGATTCTTTGACTTATTTTAAATATTTTTTTCAATACTCAATAAGCGTTATAGTTTAGTTTTTTTCTGTCATATAACATGCCCGACACCTTACATCCATCTACATGTCTGTTACATAATTAGCCAGTGTTGTTTTAGCGCATGCGTTTATCGTTCTACTCCTTCTTGTGTTGGTTCTCATAGAATCGGATTCAAGGTGCCGTATATCAACGTCATATTTCGCATAGACACTTGACAAGCTTAATCTTGAGACTGGTACTCTTTCGTGGATGTTCTAAAAGCCTTTATTGGCGGATAGTCAGTTACTTACAGTCTATAAATGTTTACTTAGGCCCACCGTGTACTTCACCTTTTACTCATGTGGGTGTAGTCTGGTACACCCATCATTACGGGTACACTCCGGTCACTCAGACGAGAGCTGAGAGCGAGGCTATTGCACGGAGAGTCGATGTATGTGTGTATGTATGTATTTATAGGCTGATTACCGAAGTAATCGTTGTGATAGGCCATCATAGGCCCTTTACAATGCTGCCTATTAATGTGGTTAACACAATCTGATTAGCCTCACTCATTTTGGGTGGGGAAAACACCTAGTGTGAAAAACCCACCGAGTCTTGGCAGACAATTGACCATTTCCCATTCACGCCACTGGTTCCAAATGTCTACATATGAACTACATATGTCGCACACTCCGCTAAGTCTATGATAGGTTCATGTTTAATTACAATGAGATGACGACATAGCGGGGAGGTAAGCGATATAGAGAGCACATATAGAGCATCTGAAGTACAGCAAATGTCAGAGGAAAAAAGCCCCAACAGAACCACACTGCAAGGGGTAGCCAGACCCCCAAAAGCAATGGGGTTTACGGCGCTTTCAGCCCGAAAAACGTCACGGTTAGTATACTGGTAAGAGCGGGATTTGAACCAGGGACCCCTGGATTCAAAGTCAAACGCTCTAACCACTCCTCCACCCCCCCCCCCTTCTTGGTAGTTCTTTACTTGTTGAATTTATCACGCATGAAGGATGAAAACCAGGCACATATTGGTGACAATCGACATACACTTACGTGTTACACGTGACATGTATCAAATCTAGAAATCAATAAGAAGCCAATGGATATTTTAGATTGTTCGTTTCTCGGAAACCGTGGCGTGTCATTCTAGCTGTCCGGTTATTTAGGTGTATAGTTTATTCAGTTGTTTCTCGCACCCGGGAAATATCATAGGCCTTCTCAACGAACTAGAAGTAACGGCTATTGGCTGACGTTTGTCTGTTTGTCAGAGAGAAACCTGTTACGGACAGGCGTCTGTTGTAAGAAACTATCGAGGCATGTAGAGTACGCATGAATGGCTGGTTGGCGTTAAGTTCTTCATGCGAGATACGGCCTCCTTGTTTGTTACATTTTGAAGCAGAAGCTTCTGGTCAACCTGCGCATGTGTTAGACAATGTATCTATTGCAGAAAAATTCATAAAAATCTTCGCATCCGGTGACACGTACCAATGACCTATCTGGGGCTCGAGCCTTCTATCCACTATGTGTATTAATGTTTGAAACAATGAGTTGTGCGTTGCAAGGTGGAAGAGATGTGTTGTATGTACTAAGGTGGAAGCTATGAGTTGTGTGTATTTACGTGGAAGCTATGAGTTGTATGTATTCATGCGGTAGCTATGAGTGGTGTGTTTTAACGTGAAGCTATGAGTTGTGTGTATTTCCGTGGAAGCTATGAGTTGTATGTATTCATGCGGAAGCTATGAGTTGTGTGTATTCATGCGGAAGCTATGAGCTGTGTGTATTCACGTGTAAGCGATGAGTTACGTGTATTATTGTGGAAGCGGTGAGTTGTGTGTATTCGCGTGGAAGCGATGTGCTTTTAGTATTAATGTTGAAGCAATTACTTGTGTGTATTCACGTGGAAGCTAGGAGTTCTGCTTATTAATATGGAAGCTACGCTATTAGATAAATGAGAATTAATAATTAACATTGGAAACCACTGGACAATTAGCCTACGTAGTACCAGGGGATAAGTCGATAGATGGGTGCTCAGCACGATTCTCGCATTCGCTGTCAAGGGACGAGTTACAGCGACGTGGTGCGAGAACGTTTTTCGTATTGAAGTCGTCGAATTGTGGTGATATATTGCTTATCTGGTGTACACGAGACGGCCTCGTCTAGTAAATATTGTTTATGAACTTGGCTCATCTAATCTTAGTCCGTATCCACGGACCCTAAGGAAAATATCAGTCTGAACTAAGCGTTAGCCTCATTCAGGAAATCCTAAAAAGATCAATACCCCTGAATTGTGTATTGAGGTGTTAAACACAAGACTTTCACAGCAGTGTGTTACCAAATCATATCAACAAACGATGCCAGTGGAAGAACGACTTTTCGAATGAAACAAAAGGTCCCTACTCCGAATAGTCACATATCAGATAATATTATCGTGCCACCGATTACAGCCAATAAGCAAGATTTTCGTTCGAGAATTAGGCAATATTGTAAAAGCGACAAAAATTTCAGATAAATTTTCATAAATTGGGACTAAAATTCAAATCTCACCCTCTCTTTTTGTATCACTACATATACAGAGCAGGGCCTACAAAATTTTATTGCGACGTACACACAGCTGGACATACATACTTTTATCACCATGTGCAGAGCTCGACCTGAAAGCTTCTATCACCACGTACAGATCTCGACCTGCATACTTTGATCGCGACGTACAGATCTCGACCTGCATACCTTTATAACAAAGTACACAGCTCGACCTACCCTCTTCGTCAGTTGGGTATCCATCATGAAGTTATGCACGTGTTTCTCCGCGCGGCTCAACTCCAACTTCCTCGCGACCACAGCCACCACCAACGCCGTACAGCCGGCTCCCTGCCAGAGAAACAGCAACATTTCACAATAAAAGCTTTTCACGTTAATAGTTGTTCTATAGGTCAATTTTGTACACCCGAACTTTTGAATTTGAATTCAAACGGTCGCTAAGAAAGACTATAGATCTATAGATCACGTACAAATTTTGTCTATTGAAATTCGTATTATTATAAAACACTTCCAAATTCTCCCACTGTGATATCTATAATCTTTACAAAAACAAAATGTGGGAAGAAATATCTCGAAAGGGGGAATATCACTAACAAGGACCCAATTAAATATTTACTCAACTGAATATCTGCGTACCCGGTTTAGCGCGATGCTTTTTGATTATCGTTCTTGTACCTGATTTACTTACATGTTTGATAAGTACAACTTGAGGAAAACACTAATAAAAACTACAGCGACTAACCGTTAGTCCGGTGAAAATGGATAGAGCACGACCACAGTACGTGTTGGGAACAATATCGCCGTATCCTATAGAGAGAAAGGTAACGGCCACGAGCCACATGGTGTTGAGAATATTGCTGTGGTCTTTGTCGTGCGGACTGGGCATAAATGACGTCACAGTAAGTTAAACACATCGCACTGGCAGCTACACAATATACTACCGTGAATTAAAGTTAATTGTAGTGAGTTAATTAGTTGAAAATAGGTTGATTAAGAAGGGAATCGTTGTGTAAATCATTCTTGGCCTTCTACAAATCGAGAACTATACATCGACAAACGGATCAATTATAAGGGGTGAGGAACAAAGCCGTAGTGAAAATCGCCGAGTCTAGTCAGACAGTCGACCTCCGTTCATTCATGCAACTAGTTCCGAACGCCTTCATGGAGCCTATAAATGTCTCACACGGCGAGATAACGGAGATGTAAGCTCCATAAGCTATATAGCGACCATCTGAAGGAGAGCCAAGTCTGAAGAAGCATCTGAAGCACAGCCACGTCACAGGGAAAACGCATCTGAACCACAACCACGTCAGAAGGAAGAATCTCTTACACACATATCCACGCTACAAGGGTCACCCAAACCTCTAAAAACTAGTTGTAACATTATATACTGCGTTATATATCCGCTTGCGCAGATTACCTAATTTACTACACATCATGAGGTAAAGCAGTTCTGTGAGGTGAAACAGGAAGCTTTTGTATTTTTACTTCCCTAGTGCATATTAATTTGTGCGGTAAATTTTGATCGTACTTTTCTATGGCTAAGTCGACTCATTAAAATGACAATAAAAGGCTAAATAAAATGCCATGGCCAAAAATGCAACGAAAATACACGAGTATCGTCCGACATTCGTAGCCATGACCCGGCGCTATACTAACGAAGCTATCCCGTTCCCCAATCCCCAGACTGATCGGATGAGGGTGGTGAGATCGGGCTCCACAGAAAGAAATATCTCTTGTGTACTCTATTTTGTGATTGAAAGCCTCAATAGTTCGAAACACGACATTTCACGCAAGAAATTGCCATTTCGCATACCCAAAACCAAGAATTTTTCCAACACTTCGCACGAAATAGAACGAGTCGGATTTTTGGGCTTGGATTTTTAAAAAATACTTCATGTCGAAGTATGAATTATGTGAGAATAGTGTCATATGTGTGAATAGTGTCATAAAAGCAGTATAATAACGAGGCAATAATGAAAATTCGACCGAGATTTACTACCAATAATAAAGCAGCACTAAAATCCTGTCTAGTTTCTTTTTCTGTACACAAAGAACACGCATTGAACACGGCAAACATTATATTGGCTCAGAACGACAGTTTTGTCTCGAATTAGGAATATAGCCAAATGACTCGCTGTTTACCGCAATGTTAATTCATATTACTGTATTACTCGTATGTAAGTACCAATTTTTATTTCGCTCTATCGTGCTCGCTGTAGACGTATATAAACTGTTGCACTTTTTCCACATTCCCCTCGAAATATATGAAGTACACATGAAGTGTGTATGAGATATACATTAAGTACACATAAAATGTACATAAATTACACATGAAGTACGCATGACATGAACATAAAATAAACATTAAGTGTACATATGAAGTAAACATGATATGTCCTTTCTGTTTAAGAAAGCACATACCACATAAAAAGCTATTGAATGGTGCATTACTTTCCCATGGTACACGGCGTTTAAAGAGCGAAACTTATGTTAACTGTAAGTACTAGTCTTTATAACATTTTCTTGTGTTCCTTTGTGACGTTGACCGTATTTCGCGTATGTGAGCACGATGTACAAATAAGAGAGGGTGGGGTTTTCATTTGTATGTAATTTGATAATTACTGTATATACCAAATATTAATCGAGTGCACTTTCTGGTGGCCACAGATATAAATATCGACTTATACGCGCCGAAAATACACGTCATTATACAATATTATACCAGCAATTACTGTTCTGTATCTATAATCACTGGTACTTCACCTCGTTTAATGCCTGTCGAGTCTGGACATGTACTGTACGTATGAATGACGTCAAAAACACCGAAATTGCCACAGCCACAGTTGCTATGGTTTGACTTAACCGAGCACGAGCCAAAACAACCAATAAACCGCGACTTTGAAAGTATATTAGACGGCCATCGTCAATATTTCCCCGCAACAAACGATTGTTCCATAGATCTCCGGTACAGCGTGATTATAACGAACGTTGCTTTGCCGCGTTGGCTTTGTTTGTTGATGACAATGATAATGGATAATAAGATCGAGTTATGCTATATTTATAAAATTGTTCGCCGATATAATACAACCCTATCAGCCGATTAGACTGGCTGCTTTCTTGCCTATAAGAACGACGTGCTGCCCGTTGTGGCACACTGGGCTATACGGTCGATCGCATCGTTGTAATTAAGGGGTCGGTGAGTGTCTCGTGTTATATAGGTTAAAACTTTATCCAGCGTCAGCGATCATATAAGGCGTCTGAACTTGTTGTGCCTCGGATATATTAATTCTCTTTAATAATATTATTTGAAATTAAAGATTCCTAATGACTATTAAAAAGCTATTCTTAAGCACAGTAGCGCTATGCTTAGTGTTGAGAGATCGTCTAAGTAAGGAAGTGACGTTATGTCCATAATTAGTTACCAAGCGCTTGCAATGTTCGTGATGTTGAGCGGCTATCCATTCTTCAAAGACGACATGACATGGAATGGCCGTTGGCTTATAAAGGAAAATACGCATGCTTTTACTATCTTCCAACAAAAAAGCCCGAGGCTTACAGGGGTAATGCCCTCTATATCCCTTCCACCAATATCACCTGATAAAATTTTTCCCATAATATCCCCAACACTTAGAAAGTGCATGTAACAACAAAAAATATTCCCACTATATCCCCATCGGACAAATCAAAGGACACACTGTCACAACCAACACATCAGTAACCCTAACCCTACGCCCAGCGACTCGAAGAAATG
>WURV02205168.1:0-11397 GCA_011762755.2 Epimenia babai
ACATGCTGGTCTGCTGCTGCAAATGGTCACTTGGAGGTTCTCAAATATTCCCCTGAAACTGGATGTCCATGGGATGAAACAACATGCCACCATGGCACATCATTTCCGATGGTTGGTCCATTGGAATATTGGTACAGGAATTAATTGCGCTCTACACCGAGGCCGCCGGAATGGGTCCCGCCAATTTACAACCCTTACCGATCCAGTACGCAGATTTTGCTTCTTGGCAACGCAGTCCTGAAATGACCCAAGAATTGGAAGAACAGGCCCAGTGGTGGAAAAGCCAGCTTGCGAATCTCCCCGTTGTTCACCAAATACCAACAGATCGTCCCCGGCCCCAAATTCAAACCCAAAATGGTTCATCCCTTGGCATGGACATCGATCTTGAGACAACCCAGGCTTTGGAAGCGACGGCCCAGAAATCCGGCGGTACGTTGTTTATGGTGTTGCTCGCTGCTTTTCAAGCGATGCTCGCCAAATATTCCAATCAAAACGATATCGTCGTCGGAACACCCATTGCGAATCGTAATCGCGGGGAAATCGAACCGCTCATCGGCTTTTTTGTCAATACTCTCGTCCTGCGCGCTTGGGTCGATCCTTCCCTGAGTTTTGAGGACTTATTAACCCAAGTTATCAAGAACACCTTAAAAAGTTACGACCATCAAGATGTCCCGTTTGAAAAGATGGTCGATTTGCTGCAACCCGAGCGGCATACCAATCACACCCCTTTGTTCCAAATCATGTTCTCTTTACAAAATACGCCGGCCGCTGCCATCAAACTGCCTGAGCTTTCATTGGAACCCATCAAACCCACGATTCGATCCGTTAAATTCGACTTGCACCTTTCAACGGTTCAAACGGAACGAGGTCTTCGTGCATCATGGCAATACAATTCGGATTTGTTTGATGAGCAAACTATTGTTGCCATGGGTGATCACTTCCGCCGATTCCTGAAGGCAGTGGTCAAGAGCCCTCTTGTCCCCATCGCTGAGATTCAATTCTTGAGCGAGGCGATGCGCCGCAAATTGATTCATGAATGGGGTCACCACACTTGGAAGGTTCACAAGCCATTACCCGTCCATGCCTATTTTGAAGAGCAAGCCAAGAAGCAACCGAACCACCTGGCGCTGATCCTCGATGGCCATCAGCCCCATCTCACCTACGAGGAACTGAACCGGAAGGCCAATCGTTGCGCCTGGAAAATTCTGGAAGAAGGTCTAAACCCCGAGACTCGAATAGGTCTGATGGCCAAGAGTTCCCCGGAACTCATCATTGGATTCCTGGCCATTCTCAAAGCCGGTCATGTGATCGTTCCCATCGATCCGAAGATTCCCAAAGATCGACAAACGTACATGCTGCAAGACAGTGGTGCAGCGTTCGTTTTAGGTCAATCCTCATGCGTTGTCGGTATCTCCCATGTCAAGGTGGGCAACCTTGACCATGATGATTGTTATGCATCGAGAGAAGACAACCCAAATCTCTTAATCTCCGGAGATCGCGCTGCATTTCTGATGTACACCTCCGGCTCTACTGGCAAACCGAAGGCTTCGATCAACACCCATCTCGGACTGGTAAATCACAATTTGTGGTTACAGGAGTTTGCGCCGTTAACCCCTTCTCATCGGATCATTTACAAAACGCCAATCAGTTTTGATATCGCCCTTAGAGAAACGCTTTGGCCACTCACCGTTGGCAGCCAATTGGTAATCGGGCCTGAACAGATTGAAGGCGATCCCTTTATTCTTCGCCGGCTCATTGAGGATCATGAAGTCACCCATGTGTATTTCGTACCCAGTATGATTCGAGCGTTTTTAGATCAGCTCGATGGCAAACCCTTTAACTCCAATTTGCAGCAAGTCTTCACTGGCGGCGAAACGCTCCATCCGCAAGACCAACAACGCATTCTCCACCTGTTGCGCGGTCCGGATGGTCCGGTTCAAGTCAACAATAGTTACGGCCCAAGTGAAGCCGCGATTTCTTCTACATATTATGTTTGCGAAAGAAAACCCCATTTTGACACCATCCCCATTGGGCGTCCCTATGGAAACACGTCTGCTTTTGTGGTTGATCGCGCTTTAAACCTCTTACCACCGGGAATCTCAGGTCAATTAGTTCTTAGTGGTGACAATTTGAGCCGAGGATATCAAGGTCGCGCGGCACTAACGGCTAGTAAGTTTGTTCCAAACCCCTTCAGCGAAAGCGCTCCTGGTTCTCGCCTTTACTTGACAGGTGATCTTGTTCGCCATCGAACTGATGGCCAAATTCTTTTTACCGGCAGGATGGATTCCCAAATCAAATTGCGTGGCATGCGCATTGAACTCGGCGAAATTGAAGCCAAAATGGCTTCCCACGAGCAAGTAAGTCATGTGGCCGTTGTGGTTCACAAGAATCCTGCAGGCGAACAATGGCTCGTTGCCTATCTTCAATCCACCGCGACGGATCAACACCAACTTGAAATCGAACTCCGAGGTTTCTTGAAGGAAGACTTGCCGGAATACATGATTCCAACTGCCATGATCTCGTTGGAAACCATGCCGCTTCTACCCAGTGGAAAATTGGATCGGCTTAGTTTGACTCGACGCCCGCTCCTTATTTCTCCAAGAGACCGAGAAGCCATTCGAAAACCGCAGACCGTCACCGAAATGCGCCTCGCAGACATTTGGAAAGAGGTTCTGCAAATCGAGGTCATTGGTTTGGACGATTCCTTCTTCCAAATTGGCGGTCATTCCTTACTGGCAACCCAAGTAGTCTCCAGGATCCGAAGCCAATTTGCCTTAGAAATGCCTCTTCAAAAACTATTCGCCCTGAATACCATCGCCAAACTTGCGCCATGGCTTGACCAAGCGCAATCATTTGTCGCTCTGCCGCCCATCACACCTGTTCCTCGACTACCGCACATGCCACTGTCCTTTGCTCAGCAGCGTCTTTGGTTTATCGATCAGCTTACCCAACAAGAGGGTATTTCTTCTCCGGCCTACAATATGAGCCATGTGCTGAAATTAAAAGGGCCCTTAGATATCACCGCCCTGCAAACAGCACTTACCGGATTAGAAAACCGTCACGAAATCCTTAGAACCCAATTTAAAGAGCACGATGGCAAACCCTACCAGGCCATTCGCCAAAAACCGGTCATCACACTGGGAATTCATCAGCTTGGGGATTCCGATGAAACCGACGTCAGAGCGTGGATTGATCGTGCCTGTTCCCAAGGATTTTCCTTAAGCCAAGACCCACTTTTGCGGATGGATATCCTCACCACCTCTCCGGAAGAAGCTCTTCTCGTATTCACCATGCACCACATCATTTCTGATGGTTGGTCGATGAATATTTTTGTAAAGGAATTGGTGACCCTTTACAGTGAGGCAATCGGCCTCCACCAATCACCGCTGCAGGAACTCAAAGTTCAATATGGAGATTTCACCGCTTGGCAACAAAGCGAGGTCGTTTCCGATGCTCTGGATCGTCAGGCCGAGTGGTGGCAAGAGCGCCTCGCAAACTTGCCGGTCGTTCACCAAATTTCGACCGATCGTCCCAGGCCGAAAATTCAAACCCAGAATGGCTCTTTTTGCCAGTTTGCCATTGATAGTGAAAGTCGGCAAAAGCTTGAACAATTGGCTCAAGAAAGCGGCGGAACTATGTTCATGGTTCTGCTTGCTGCCTTCCAATTATTAATCGCTAAATATTCGGGTCAGGCCGATATTGCGGTCGGCACTCCGATTGCCAATCGAAACCGAGCTGAAATCGAGCCGCTCATTGGCTTTTTCGTCAATACCCTGGTACTCCGAACACAAGTGGATCAAAGAGAATCCTTTAAATCGCTACTTGATCAAGTGGTGCAAAGCACGTTGGAAAGCTACCAGCATCAGGACATCCCCTTCGAAAAGATAGTCGATCTGATCAAACCGGAAAGACATACAAGCCATTCGCCTTTATTTCAGATCATGTTCTCCATGCAAAATACTCGGAGACCTTCCGCACAACTCCCTCATTTAAGCCTGGAGCCAGTGCCAGCGGAGAGCGGCACGGTTAAATTCGATCTTCAACTGGACATGGTTCCCACACAAAATGACCTCATCGCTTTTTGGCAATTCAACACAGATTTATTCGATAAAAGCACCATTGAGGAAATGGGCATCTTTTTCAACCAATTACTCCGTGTGGTTCTCAAGCAACCCGATGTACCCATAACCCAACTGGAAATTCTCGATGAACAAGCTCAGCAAAAATTAATCGCCACATGGGGGCAAAACCCCTGGCCAATCTCCCATCTCGAACCGGTTCACCACTACATAGAGCATCACGCTAAAAATCACACGAACCACATCGCATTGGTGGTCGATGGGGATCGTGATCATGTTACTTACGGCGAGCTTAACCGCCTAGCCAACCAAGTCGCCTGGCGTCTGCTTGAAGAAGGATTGGAACCAGAGACGCGCGTGGGTTTGATGGCCAAGAGTTCTCCCGAATTGATCGTTGGTTTACTTGCGATTCTCAAAGCGGGTGGTGTTGTGGTTCCTATCGACCCGAATACGCCCCAGGAACGCCAGCAATATATGCTTCAAGATAGCGGTGTCGAGGTAGTTTTAGGTCAATCCCGTTGGGTTGATTGGGTAACCGGTCCTCAAGTACTCTGCCTTGATCAAATCGATAGCGACGGTACTCGTGACCAAAATCCTGCGATTACCATAACGACGGATCGCGCTGCGTTTCTCCTTTACACATCCGGCTCTACCGGAAATCCCAAAGCATCCATCAACACGCACCAAGGATTGGTCAATCACAATCTCTGGGTTCAAGAGTTCAGGCCACTCAAACCATCTAATCGGGTCATTTACAAAACACCCATTGGTTTTGATGCCGCCATGTGGGAAATTCTTTGGCCACTCATGGCTGGGGCTCAACTTGTCATCGGACCGGAAGATATTGCTGGTGACCCCTTTGTATTACGCAGACTCATTGAAGATTATGAGGTGACCGATGCCTACTTTGTGCCCAGCATGGTCCGCGCGTTTTTGGACCAACTCGACGGCAAACCACTTCACTCCAAACTAGAGCAAATTTTCACCGGCGGGGAAGCGCTTCTACCCAAAGATCAACATCGCATCCAAAATTTGCTCCAAAGCTCCAAGGGCTCAGTTCGCGTAACCAATCTCTATGGCCCTAGTGAAGCATCCATTACGGCAACGAGCTATACCTGTGATCCACAGCCCCATGAAGGCGTGATTCCCATTGGTCGTCCCTTTGCCAATACCCGAATCTATGTTCTCGATCGCTACTTGAAACTCGCACCGCAAGGGGTTCCTGGCCAATTAGTTATTGGTGGGAGTGGTGTAAGCCGCGGTTACCAAGGGCGCCCTGCACTGACCGCGAGTAAATTTGTGCCCAATCCATTGAGTAAGGAACCTGGTGCTCGTATTTATTTGACCGGCGATTTAGCCCGCCATAAGCCTGATGGCCAATTGCTCTATCTCGGCCGAACCGATCATCAGATTAAGTTGCGCGGCATGCGCATTGAATTGGGCGAAATTGAAGCGCGATTGAAAGTTTTAGAGGGTGTTGATCACGCTTGCGTGGTTCTCTCAGAAGATGCAAGGGGCGAAAAACATCTCGTCGCCTTTTTGCAAACGCAAGCCTCTGATATGGCGGCGTTCACTCAAGAACTTCGTCAAGCGCTCGCAGCAAAAATTCCAGGATATATGATTCCCAGCACTTTTGTGCAGATGGAAGCCTGGCCTTATTTGCCCAGCGGTAAAATAAGTTACCAACAGCTACGCCAATTGGCCCAAAGTCACCAAGCAACACCCCAATTTAGCGGCGAATATGTCGCACCCAGGAATGACATCGAAACAACTATGGCGGCTATTTGGCTGGACGTTTTAGGAATCGAAAAAGTGAGTGTTCACGCCAACTTTTTCGATGTCGGCGGGCATTCTTTGCTCGCGACCCAAGTTCTTTCCAGAATGCGTCAGGCATTCCCGGAAAGGCTTTCGCTGCAATATCTCTTTGAGAAACCCACTATTGCAGATATCAGCGAGGGCATTGCCAACATTCGTAAATCACTTGATTCGGAAGATTTTTCCGACGATGAATTTCGTGAAGACTTCGAATTTTAATTAATTTCACGACATAAAGGACTCAAACCATGGACTCTATTCTCACTCAAAGCTGGAAAAAACTACCCATCAACAACTTTTCTAAGAAAGCATTCACCGCCCTTGTTCAACGAACTGATAAGCGACCGCCATGGAGTGGTTACGATTGGGAGGCCCTCATATGGCCATGATTGAACAATTTATTTCTCAACTCAGCCTCCGAGGCATTCGTTTGGAATCTCTCGGCGATCGCTTAACCGTTCACGCGCCCAAAGGGGCGATGACCCAAGACCTTGCCAAACAAATTCGAGAACGCAAATCCGAATTACTAACCTTTCTATCCGTGCTCTCCAACGCACGAGCAACCATTCCCAAAGCACCAAGTCACGCTGAAGCGTGTCTATCGTATACCCAGCAACGGTTCTGGCTTTTAGATCAGCTTGCACAGACTTCTGAGCAACCGAACGCCAATCGCTGCGCTCTTTGGGAAATGAAGGGATCTTTGGATTTAAAGATTCTGGAAAAAGCAGCCACCCGTCTAGGTCAGCGCCACGACATTCTGCGAACGAATTTTCGCCATGCAATGGGGCAACCCATGCCCATTACGCGTAAAGAGGTCGCGTTCACCCTGGAAACCCTTGCCTTGGAAGATTCGGCTCATGGCTCCATTCTCTCCTTTATAGAGCAGGCAAGGGACTACACTTTTGATTTGGCCTATGATCGGCTTTGGCGAATCCAATTACTGAGTACCAGCCAAAAACATCATTACTTGATTCTGAGTATGCATCCCCTGATCGCAGACGAATCGTCTCTTCACATGGCGATGCTGGAATGCATGGCCTATTACCGGGAACTCCAAGATGGTACACCTGCCAAACTGCCGGAGCTGCAACTCCAATACGGCGATTTCTCTCACTGGCAGCAACAACCTGCACATCGCGCAACTTTGGATGATCAAGCCAAATGGTGGGGAAAGACTTTAGCAGGCGCGGAGCCAGTTCACCAATTGCCCACGGATGGTCAACCCTCTCAAACAGCACATTATGAGAAGCGTACTTTTGAGTTCACTATTGATGCCGAGCTTTCAAATTATTTCGAGCAGCTCAACCAACGCACCGGCGCATCACCAGGCATGATCCTTTTGGCAGCATTCAAGGTTTTTCTCGGTCGCTACAGCCACCAACAAGATCTGGTGGTCGGCATTCCGGTAACCCATCGCAATCATGCCGAGTTGGAACACCTCATCGGCCCATTTGCGAATAGGTTACCCCTGCGTTCCAGTTGGGATGAATCGATTACTTTCGAAGCATTTTTAAACCAACTCCGCAAACAGGTGCTACTTGCTTACGCTCACCAAGATCTCCCTTTCGAGCAGTTGGTCGAGCACCTCAAACTGAGCCGAAATCCGAATCAGGCACCGGTTTTCCAAATTACCTTCGAACACCGGGAAACATCGCTAAAGATGCCTCAAGTATCCGGCCTTCACATCGAAAAACAGCACCTGCCCGCACCGCCCTCGCCCTTCGACTTGAGCTTGGAGACGCGGTCGACCGCCACAGGTCTGGAAACGATTTGGTCCTATGACGAATCCTTGTTCTCACCGGGGACGATGGCATCCATGGCCGAACATTTCGCCCAGTGGCTGCAGTTACTCCTGTCCCAATCCCGGCAACCCATGTGCGGATTGCATTGGATTCAGGATGCCACCCGCGCCAGCTTAGTTCGGGATTGGGCTCATACCCAATTTTCCCTGGATATCGATCGGGCTGCCCATACCTATTTTGAGCAACACGCCGCTTTGAGGCCCGAACATGTGGCCCTTGTCTTAGATGGCGAAACGCCCGATCTCACTTACGATGTGTTGAATCGGCAAGTGAACCGCTGTGCTTGGCGCTTAATCGATAGTGGCTTGAAACCGGAAGCACGGGTCGCTCTTTTTGCGAAAAGCTCACCAGAACTCATTATCGGTCTGCTCGGCATTCTCAAAGCCGGTGGGGCCGTGGTTCCCATGGATCCTCATGCGCCGTCTCAACGCCTTCAACACATGCTACGAGACAGCGACATCAGCATGGTTCTCGGTCAAACCGCATGGCTCGAACAGATCGATCATCCCTGCATTTTCAGCCTGGATGACCCGTCTTTCTTCAGCAGCAAGGATACCAATCCAAACTTGGAAATCGATTCGGATCGCGCGGCCTTCTTGATCTATACTTCCGGTTCAACCGGCATTCCCAAAGCATCTATCAATACCCATCGCGGCCTGGTTAACCACAATCTTTGGGTTCAACAAACGTCACCCATGCAGCCCCATGACCGCATGCTTTATAAAACGCCCATGGTCTTTGATGTCGCTCTGTGGGAAACCATGTTTCCGCTTATGGTTGGCGCCAAACTGGTCCTCGGACCTGCGGGCATTGAGGGCAATCCTTTCGCGATCAAAGATCTCATCGAAACGCACAGCATTTCTCATATTTTCTTTGTGCCAACCCTGTTGCGTTCCTTCCTGGATCACCTATCAGATCAACCTTTTTCTTGTTCCTTGCGCTATGTGTTTGCGGCTGGCGAAGCCTTGTTGCCTCAGGATCAACAGCGCGTGGTTCGTCTTCTTCGCGGTCCGGATGGCCCAGCTCTGCTGCGCAATCACTACGGTCCCAGTGAAACCGCCATCTCCGTGACCAACTATGCCTGCAGTAGGGAATCCCAATCAGGGAACATCCCCATCGGCACCCCCAACGGCCATATTGCTGCCTTTGTAGTCGATCCAAGCTTGGAACTCGTATCTCCCGGTATTCCCGGTCAATTAGTGATTGGCGGTGCAGGCTTAAGTCGGGGTTATCAGGGACGGCCCGGTCTCACAGCGGCACGCTTTGTACCCAACCCTTTTTCAGAAAACAATCCGGGATCACGACTTTACCTAACCGGCGATCTTTCGCGACACAATCACGAGGGGCAGCTCCTTTATTTGGGTCGAACTGATCATCAAATCAAACTGCGGGGCATGCGCATTGAACTGGGCGACATTGAGGCCAAAATGAGTGCCCATGATCAAGTGAGCCATGTCGCTGTGGTTGTCAATCACAGTTCGACCGGCGATCAACGCCTGGTGGGCTATTTCCAAACCGCCGACGCAAACCCAAATCTACTCGTTACCCAAATCATGGATGATTTGAAAATGCGCTTGCCTGAATACATGGTTCCAACGGCCGTAGTTGCATTAGACACCATACCCGTTCTTCCCAGCGGCAAAACCGACCGCCTCGCTTTAGCACGCCGACCTCTTGACATCGCGAGCCATCATCGACACGCCTTTCGAGAACCGCAAACACCGCGGGAACGGGGTCTCGCTGATATTTGGAAAGAGGTGTTGGGAATTGAAACGGTGGGTTTAGATGATTCCTTCTTCGAGATTGGCGGGCACTCCCTGCTAGCGACCCAAATCGTGTCTCGTATTCGAGATCGCTTCCAATTGGAAATGCCTCTACCTAAGATTTTCACCCTTGATACCGTCGCCAAACTAGCTCAATGGTCGGAAGAGGCGGAAACAACATCCAACTTGCCACCCCTGATCCCTGTGGAACGGGACCGTCAGATGCCCCTTTCCTTTGCGCAGCAACGCCTCTGGTTTATTGATCAACTCACCCAGAAAGACGGCATCTCTTCGGCTGCCTACAATATGAGTTCGGTGCTTAAGATCCGTGGCCGCGTGGATCAAGTCGCGCTTCAAATTGCACTCACGCGTTTAGAACAGCGCCACGAAATCTTGCGAACTCAATTTGAAGAATCCGAGGGTAAACCTTTCCAAACCGTTCGCCAGGAACCAGTACTGAAATTAGGTGCGCACCAACTTGCCTGCGCTGATGATGACCACATCAAAATTTGGATTGAAACCTCCTGTACCCAAGGGTTTTCTCTTTGCGACGACCCTCTGTTGCGCATGGATCTCCTTTCGACCGATGGGGAAACCCACTATTTGGCCTTTACCATGCACCACATCATTTCTGATGGCTGGTCCATGACGGTTTTGGTCCAAGAACTCATTGCCTTCTACTCTGAAGCCTTGGGAAAAGGTCCCGCCCAATTACCTCCCTTGCAAATCCAATACGGTGATTTCAGCGCTTGGCAACAAAGTGAGTTTGTGCTGGAAGATATTCACCGCCAAGCAACATGGTGGAAGCAGCAGTTGGAAGGCTTACCGGCCTTTCACCAACTGCCAACGGATCACCCGCGTCCAGCCTATCAAACCCAACATGGTGCCACGCTGACTTGTCAGGTTGACAGACAGACCACCATGGGTTTGGAAAAGTTAGCCAAATCTTCCGGGACCACTATGTTCATGGTGCTGCTCTCGGCCTATAAGGTGCTTCTCGCCAAGTACTCCGGCCAAGAAGACATCGTTGTCGGATCTCCCATAGCCAACCGGAACCGCAGCCAATTGGAACCACTGATCGGCTTTTTTGCAAACACACTGGTTTTGCGGAATCAAATTAAGGCCCAGCAAAGCTTCGCGACGCTTTTGCAAGAGATCAAAGAAACGACCCTAGCCGCTTTTGAGCACCAGGATGTGCCCTTTGAACAAATCGTGGACATGCTTCAGCCGGAGCGGCAGCCGAGCTACTCGCCCCTGTTCCAGATTATGTTCATCATGCAAAACCCCAGCACCTCTCAGGTTCGCCTGCCAGGTCTGGAAGTGGAGACACTTCCGACAGAAATGAACACGGCTAAGTTTGATCTCAGTTTGGACACCATGGAAACATCCCAGGGACTCGCGACCCAGTGGCAATTCAATACGGATTTATTCGACAAACAAACGATTGAGAACATGGCTCGTCACTTCGGCCAATTACTCAAACAAATGGTCCGCCAACCCGATGCGCCCATATCCCGGTTGAACCTCATGGATCGTGAAGAACGGGCCTTGGTTGCGATGGAATTCAACAGCAGAAAATCGCCCTTCATGGACAAACCACTCTATGCCTACTTCGAAGGTTTGGCTGCTTCCGATCCTCAACGATTGGCAATCACCTACGGTGAGGGTCAAACATGGAGTTACGGCGAACTCAATGAACAGGCCAATCGCATTGCCTGGCAACTCCGGGATCAGGGCGTGACGTTTGGCGATCGCGTGGCTATTTACCTAGAACGCTCTCCCCATATGGTCGCCGGCTTACTCGGGATCCACAAAGCTGGCGCTGCTTACGTTCCCATCGAAATGGATTATCCCGAATTGCGCCGTAAACACATGTTGGAAGATAGCGCGCCAACGATGATCCTGACCACATCCGATCTAAGCGGGCAACTAGAAGGT
>WURV02205179.1:0-11396 GCA_011762755.2 Epimenia babai
TTAGGGTAGTTTGTGGGGATAGTTTATAGGGATGGTTTATAAACGTTGTTTAGTTAGGGTAGTTTGTGGGGATAGTTTATAGGGATGGTTTATAAACGTTGTTTAGTTAGGGTAGTTTGTGGGGATAGTTGCGTTAGTCACACGCTATTTATTTTGAGAGCAATGCACAGGAAAAAACCTATACCCCTGATGGGACGTTGATCAGGGGTATAGGGTTTTCCTGTGCATTTCTCTCCAGCTATTTATAAAACCACATTGGCTATCCTAATTACCATCACTGCTATTTATTTTATTAATAAGATCGTTTGAGTTTATTCTAAATCGATTTACATATCTAATAACAATTATGTCTAGGACTGCGTATTCTATTCATGTATAACTGGGTATATTTATGGTAAAAGGGACTATATATATATATATATATATATTTATATATACATATGCGTGTGTGTATAAAACCTTGGATTATATTCATGTAAACCTGAGTATTTTGCTCATGATAAACTGGGCAACTGTATTTATGTAACACTGGGTATTTTAGTTACGTAAAACTGGGTATTTTACTTCCGTAAATCTTGGTATTTTATTGCCATAGAAACGTGTCAGTAAAACTGGGTACCTTACGTGTGTCGAACTAGATATTTTCTTGATAGAAAATCGGGTATTTTTATATAACTCTTATTTACACGGGTTGTCATTGATTGCTGTTTACTCTTTATGCTAGCCCTTTTAGTGACATCTTTTGCAAATATGGTATAAACTATCACATGTATGCTGATGATTGTCAGACTTATCTCCCCTCCATCAATAATCAATAATCATCTCACATTGAACGATGACAAAACTGAATATCTTGTTATACATCAAGCTCACACTATCCCTACGTGCATCCCTATTTCTTTAGCAATCTGCAGATCTACGCTTCTTCTTCCAAAAAATGTTGGAGTTCATTTTGATGGACATTTTAGTCTTGAATCTTAGGTCGACAAAATATGTTAAATCGGCCACTTATTTCACTTCCCCCGAATCAGCCCTTATATCGCAGTCTGTTTCTCTCACCGTTGTTGCACACCCTTATTCATCGTCTTCCGCGTGCCCTGCATTCTTCTTGTGTTATTTTTCATTTGCCTTATCACTCTCATATTAACCAGTATCTTCAACGGCCCCGCTGGCTACCTTATCCTTACAGAATACACTATAAGACTCTTATACATATGTACCAAGGCCTCTGGAATCTGAGTACCTTTCACGTGAACGAAATGGCCACCCTATATTCTCCTTCTCGCTCACTCCGCTCCTCTGATAAATACCTGGCTCATATTCCGAAAGCCCGACTTACTCATACTAAAAACTGTTCTTTTTCTAGTGCTCGGCAAAAATTGTAGAATTCCCTTCCAACATCTCTTTGTTCTGTTACTTCGTTTGCCAGGTTCAAGACGCAGCTGAAAACCTATCTCTTCTCTATTGCTTTTCGGGAGCCGCTGTCGCCTGCCTGCAATTTTGCATGTCTGTTCTTTACCTGTGACATGCACTTGCGTCCGTGCTCTTATTACTTGTACATATTTTTCCTATCTGTGTCTAGTTCTTACTCTCTGTTTTTACATTATACCCTTGTATAGTACTTGACCTACATCTATGCATTTTGGTACTCTATCTTGTTAGTATATTACTATGTTGTACCTTGTAACTCCGCCACTGAACACTACGCCCACATTAGATTATGGAGGCACACAAATGAAAATATTATTAGTATAATATTGTTAAAATAATGAATTCAACGCCTACGCCTCGTCTGCAAATTCCACATTCAAATGGTGACAAAACTGATAATCTCGTTACGCACGCAAGCTATTCCGATATACCTTCTTATTACTTCTGACGATATATTAATTAATTAGCTTTTCTTAGCGACATATTTGATCTGGCACATTTGATTAACATCTTGACCTCGAATCTCAGGTTAATGAGTTATGTTAGATCTGTTTATTTCATTTGTCTTACACCCGCCGATGTCGTTCCGACATCTCTCGGTCTATTGTCTGTCCGTTAATCTTCTCTCGCCTTGATTACCTCAACTCATTCTTTCTTGGTCTGCCGCACAGTCATATTCTCCAGCTTCGTCACTCCTGCTTCCTGTCGCGTTATTTCTCAGCTGCTCCACCACTCGCCTATCACTCGGTCTCATCAGCCGCTCCGCTGGTTACCTTATCCTTTTAGAATCAACTACAAAATTCTCCATTTGTTTTACCATGCCTTCTGGAATCTGAGCGCATCCTACGTCAACGACATGATTCATTTCTTCGTTCTCTTATGTCTCTCACTAAATCAAAGACACAGCTGAAAACTCATCTCTTTTTATTGCTTATCATTAGTCGTTGTCTTGTGTTACCTTTTATGTCTTGAATTACTCCTTCTCCAACAATCACTCAAGTTTATGACTAATTAATCGTTTCTCTGGTTCATTTTATTGTATTTGCAGTTTCGTGTCCCTCAGGTTTTAAAATTGTATCCACGCACTTTTAAATGTACTATAACATTTTATAATAATGTCGTACTTAGTGACGCCGCTACAATATAAATATATTGGTTGCAGTATTATATTCTTTTGCCGACCAATAAAGAATAACGCGAACAGATTCAGTGATGAGTGCAAACACACTTTATTATCATGTGTGTCTCAGACACACGCCGTCGTTTTGTGAGATTCTACACAGATGTGGGATGACGGCCTCGTACATAAACGTCAACGCTCAGCCTTTGGAGGTTGGCGAGTGACGAATGGGTTGTTTATACCTCGAACCCAAAGGTTCGCTGGGCGACATATCTAACGTACGGTGTTCACATATTTACATGATAAATATAAATATATAATTACAATAATTCTTCGTGTTACTATTTCCCACGAAGTAATTTAGCTCCCGTAATTCTATACTAAACGTCTGAACTAAATAAGTCCGTCGAACGGCGGACAGAGCTGCCCAGCGCCGCAGACATTTTAATTGATGGTTCCTTTCGTGACGTTATTGATATTTCTTGTAACAGGAGAGAGTAATTGTTCATTCTGATAATGAAACAATGCAACGTTATTATTGATGTATCAAAAGAAGTCTTGTATCGGATTAACGATAATGGACACAATTGCATTAAGTTGAATGGATAATATGAATAAAGGATAAAATTACGATTCCCATTTTTGTTTTAAGTAACGGTTTCATATACAAGGGTATTATAACGATTTATTGTTTGAAGTAATTTAAAAGTGTGGTTTTTATAACGTCATTTCATGGTGATAAATGACCTAGAATCTATGAAACCAATTGACTTTCACGGGAGGCAGCGACACGATGGCCCTCGTAAACGAAACGGTCGTTTTCCACTCGAACAACACATTGCCGACTATGAATGTTACACTCAAGGCTGCGATGTTACTAATGGGCTATGGTTCTCTCCTTAGCATTGCTTTGCCGATCTATTTCGTGTGTGGAATACTCGGGAACGCGTTTCTGTTAGTGACTGTCATATCGAGACGACTGTATAGAAAATCGCCAGTTTTTATTTACCTTTCTTTTATCGCCTTCTCGGATTGTTTATCATTGATTATTTTGCAATTAGACGATTTTATATTCGCCTGGCTAGGATACGATATGTCGTATACTAAGTGGTGTACGATCGCCACTCCCCTACTATTTGGAGCCAATAAGAATTCAGTTTATCAACTAATCGCCGTTTACATATTTAAACTACGTGGCTTGATGAAACCTTTAGACCTTATGGCGAAAAATCGGACATATTTTACTTTAGTAATCTGTATTTCTATTATATTAGTTAGCTTCGGGACCGAGGTGTATGGTCCAATTGTTGGAGTTTCTGGCTATAATTTCTTCGGAAGGTTATTCATAAATAAAATAGAAGTTACGATCTATATTTGCGCGGATTTCGTCGAAAAATTTCCCACTCATTTTTATGTTCGCACCATCATAAATATGATACTATACGTGATAATACCCGGAATTGCTCTCGTCTCCCTGTCGGTCGCCATCATTGTGGTTTTGCGTCGAAATCAGAAGATGCAGCAGCGAATGACGGCAGCCTCGGCCCACGGGACGGCGACCAAGTCGACCGGAAGTACCTCTAAAAGCGTCTACACGTCGGCGCAGTCATTCGCCTCGGTTCTTATCGCTATGTCTATCCTGCACCTCGTTACCTCAGTGATACCGTGGGTGCTTCAGATCATCAGATCGTCTGTAACAGATCCCTGGGAGACCCCCGTCTCCGCGCGCAGTGACGGTGGAATCATGTATAATGCTGTGATTGTTATTTATATAATGAGCATGTTTCTCACACCCTTGAACTTTTCTTTGAATTTTTATCTCCAAATAATGGTTAGCAAATATTTTAGACAGAGTATGTTCCCTTGTGTGGCTTAACCGTAACAACACATTCCATATCAAAATAGCCGCCGGTCTTAGCGTCAATGCGAAAGAATTACCGATTTTTGCCAACGCGTCACCGCCGCCCAGAAAAAGCTCGCCCGGTCCGTCCTATTTGTGACAACAGCCTGGTTTTTGGGGTTGAATTATTTTTTGAAAATTCATTCAGGTCGTTTATTATTAGGATATCCTAACGTTTTGTACAATCCTGCAACAATAGGCCTAATATACGCAAGATCTATACACACGTTATAAAAAATTAATCTGTATACTTCGATTTTACCGTATAGTTACACGTACAAATTCGTATACAAAATATTTCATGACTATAGAGTGGATGTCACTTCAAATATTTTTTAGTTTGCTTAAAGATGTTGTGATTGATGGGTGCTTTAATGTATTGTATGTAAGTGGATCCAAGTATGAAAAGCCGGAGAGAAATGTACAGTAAAAATCTAGTGTTTACCAATGTCTTTTTTGCATTCTTAGAATTGAAATGCCGTTTGTTTATTTTAGATTACGTGTGAAATTGGATTTGTTTTTAGTATGATATGGTTGCCTATTGTGGGTGATAAGCAATTTGTAGACTTGATTAAGATAGAAGTATTTGCGTCCATTAATGAGCGATGGAAGAGACATTTGCAGACACTGACAGTTAATCCGTGAAGGTGCTTGTGCAATAATTTTTAGACATTTATTTTGAATCGTTTCGGTTACTTTAGTTGGGGAGGAATGCACAGAAAAAATCTATTCTTGTGATTTGACTTGAACCCACAACCTCCAGATAACCGGTCTGGTGCTCTTCCAACTGAAGTACGGGGACGAGCTTTTTCATATGCATTTAGGTATTTCACACCATTTTAAAGTATATCATAGCCAGCGATATACACAGATATTTGTAAGAAGCATGATGATAGACTATAATTGATTGGCTGATTTTTGCGGTGCTTCCCATATTAATGTGATAGTGATAAGGGGTAGCCAACGTGGTTCTATGAATATCTGAAGAAAAATGTACAGAAAAGACCGAGCATTTACCTAATTTGTTAGAGCACCAAGCCGGTTATCTGGAGGTGCTGGGTTCGAGTCCCATCAAAGGTATAGGTGCATTTCTCTCCAGTTATTCAGAGGGTACCACATTGGCTACCTCCATTGCCATCACATTATTTTAGTGTTTTTTTCACCGGGTTATACCCTCGTAGAACAAATCAGTGACCCAATTTTAATTTAACGCGTTCCTTTGTATCTTTATGAGAACCGTGGAAGTATACCGTGAATATATGGTACTTTATTGTTTAATTGTCCATAAAATTATATAAAACAAGACTGCTCGAAGAAACAGTTACATAATCCGCTATCTTTTCACCAACTGACCGAATTATAAATCCCTAAAAATCATGAACGTCTGTAGTAACACCGTCCATAAAATAATGGTTTGAAATTAAACAATGTGAGAGCGAGTACAAATATCATTTTGCGCGAAAACTTTATAAGATACACCCGAACTGTTACTCTTGGATAGAAAGATATTTTTTCTTACTAATTTGTTCACTGGAGGAGCGGTATACACCCTACATCTTCAATATTAATGAGCTAACTCCAAAGCTAGTAACCCCATGGCAGTTTAGTCAGCAAGTGTTGTACTTGTCACATCTCCGCGATAAAACCGGAATGACGCACACGAAATGGCCAGCGATTCGCGAAAAGTGAAACCTAATCATTCGTTTCCGCGCTTAAACACTGACACATTTGTCTGGAAAGCGAGTCGGAGGAAAATATTACGACAGCTGAACGTCAAGTGAAACTCCGCAATTTCATTGGGTCACCTTAGGGCAGTTGTACATACTCCTTTCCTATTTGTATCGGGAAGTGTACTAATATCACACATACGAATAAATCAATAAAAACCGAAAGTGTCCTACAGTATTCACCGAAATAACACTCAACAGGTTCCGATTCAACCTGTCGCTCAGCGGTCGACTTTTCCGTGATGATCTTCAGCAAGTCATTTATTACAGACTGGTACATAGGGATGGTAATGGTAATGGTAATGAATTTATATTGGGCATTTTTGCTAAATACCGTCAAATGACGCAATGGACAAAATTCACTCAACATTAGACACACTACAAACACGAGATACGGTACACAAATGAACAATTATTACGGAAATGCGATTTTAAACAGATGAGATATGATGAGCTGCTTGAATTACGAAAAATTGGAGCACGAACGTAGAAAGTCTGTTATATCGGTATCGTCAATGATAAATGATGAGAAAAACCTTATTACAAGACCTCACCCTAGAATCACCCTACAATGAAAAACGCGAAGTATTTTCTACTCTCCGAAATCTCACTCCCGATACATCTTCAAAACAGACTCGATGACACTGTTGACCCCAATAGGCACGCGACCTTCTTTATCAAAGTTGTCAGTATTGGTAGAAACTCTCGAACCAAATCAAGTTTCACACACAAATTAATATTCCAGTACTAATGATTTTCACGTTTACGCTGCAATAATGCGACAAAAATAACCAATAAAAACCCACAGAACTTGTGACCGAGATACGCTACTATGAGTTTTGGATTTATCAAATATGGTACTGAAGTTATTTAGATAAACATTCAAACATTTTAAACCGCATCTGAGAGCCTTTATAGTCTAATACTTGCGGTCTATAAATGCTGTTCTTTACCTTTTTAACGAAACATCAATCAGCATATCGTCAGGGACCCTCGGGTCTCTAGCAGTAAAGGGCCTCTCTTTCGTTATTCTACCCATCGTCTCTATCACTGACATACTGTCTTTACACATCTTCGACATAAATATTGATGACGTTACACAATTTCGAGACTACATCATTAGAGTAGAGAAGGTTTTTTTCACATTTCAGCGGTGGTAACGTGGATGAAGTCCCATAAATCTGAATTAATCACGGAAAAACGGACTTACTTTTTACACCATTCCTTTTACATCAAAAAAGCGAAAAAAGCCAGTGCCAACGCCAAGAGGGAGCAACAAATCGAGGTAGATAGTTCGTAGAAGGTAGAGGTAAAACGGCGCATGAGACGTCATCAAAGAAAAGGACGGCAGAGGTGTCATGAAGCCACGAGAAAAAAGACCGACAATAAGAGACACAACTAAGAAAAGCAAGTAAGTCGAGGTGGTGGTAAAAGTACACAGTGGCAAAAAGGTAAGGAGGGTATAGTGAAGTCATGTATTACCGATGTAGGCAGCCGTGTTACCCCCCCCCCCATATCCTCATACAATGCGAAAAAAATGTAGTGTAATCGGCAGACGAATTAAGCTTGTATACAAGAGCTTGTGTCAACCGTAACCTTTGTTAGTCTATGATGTGATTCATTTGCTTTTGGTACGATCTCACTATTGTTAGACATGGCCTCAAATATCTGGCATATGGCTGAATAGATTGAGAAAACTACTGTAATGGACTTTCATTTAGTTAATTCAATTAGATTTTTATAACCATCGTAAGGTATGATAACAAGACATGTCGACACAACGATCACTCTGAGAGAGTCGTTACATATGGGATTACTCTGAGATACTCTTTACATATGTGATTACTCTGAGAGACTCTTTACATATGTGATTACTCTGAGAGACTCTTTACATATGTGATTACTCTGAGATACTCTTTACATATGCGATTACTCTGAGATACTCTTTACATATGTGATTACTCTGAGATACTCTTTACATATGTGATTACTCTGAGATACTCTTTACATGTGTGATTACTCTGAGATACTCTTTACATGTGTGATTACTCTGAGAGACTCTTAACATGTGTGATTACTCTGAGAGACTCTTGACATATGTGATTACTCTGAGAGACTCTTTACATGTGTGATTACTATGAGAGACTCTTTGATTACTCTGAGAGACTCTTTACATATGTGATTACTATGAGAGAGTCTTTACATATGTGATTACTCTGAGAGACTCTTGACATATGTGATTACTGTGAGAGACTCTTGAAATATGTGATTACTCTGAGAGACTCTTGACATATGTGATTACTGTGAGAGACTCTTGACATATGTGATTACTCTGAGAGACTCTTTACATATGTGATTACTCTGAGATACTCTTTACATGTGTGATTACTCTGAGAGACTCTTGACATATGTAATTACTCTGAGAGACTCTTTACATATGTGATTACTCTGAGATACTCTTTACATATGTGATTACTCTAGGATACTCTTTACATGTGTGATTACTCTGAGAGACCCTTGACATATGTGATTACTCTGAGAGACTCTTTACATATGTGATTACTCTGAGAGACTCTTTACATATGTGATGATTTTGATGCGTCATTGTAGAGCTTGGCGATATTTGAGTGATTTTTTCCTTTTTGTGTTTGTTGATATCGCGTGATTCTGGTTATTTTATACGACGTGTTTTAGGTCCCATTTTAATATATTTATTGTGTTATATAAATAAATCATCATCAATATTAGTTCTTTGAGCTTTCATCGTTAGCCGCCGTGAGTCACCCCGACATCGCGCTGGGTGGCGGTACGGTCATCTATATTCATGGCTAGAAGAGACACATTGTCCCAGATGTGACGAATCCTTCTCACGAAAGGATATGTTGCGATTCTAAATAATTATGAAATCGTAGTCCAGGTGAGCGCTTTAGTTAGGGAAATAACTTGATTAAATACAACCATGTAATTGACATCTGTATAAATAAAGCCGCCAGACGCATAATTATGGTTATCATGCTATTAGCGATGCTGTATGTCCAGGGGAAGATGACTTCTTGACCGAGCTTCACGGTCGGTTAGCGAAGGCGGTGCTGGCAGTAAGTAAGTATGCATATACAAGTAAGCTGGTTGATGAATGACCTTAAATTCGGAAATGGCTACAGAAATGGGAAAATCGACCATGTGTTTTGACGATCGTGCGTTGCGCAGGATTCCCAGATATCACTTCGTGCAATCTGACGTATATCTGTCCGGTTAACCCAGGATAGCAACGTACATACTCCGACGTACATATAACCGTGTATCTTTTGTGAAATCTCAAATGTAGAGTCGAGATGTTGGTACTAATAAACTTTGAGTAATAATAATAATATTAATGCTCTTTATTAGGTTATACAACGAATAATTTCTACAGCACCAATAAAAAATCCAAAAATACAACACTATAAAATTAAAAGTGAATAACTACTAATATAATATAAAATAACAATGGCAGATATATATAAATCCCACACTAAACCAATATCACTAGGAAGCTACTTTATAGAGACTGCATTTGGACTATATAGACGCTCAAATAGCATGCAAATACCTAGACTCAATCATTTTGAATACCAAAAATACAAATCTCGCCGTATTTTTCACAGTTTTCTCGTTCTTGGAGGCAAGGAATTCAATAAATTTGAACATACTCGGTTTTATTCTATATTTTAGAGGTATTAATCGGGCACGTACTGTCTTAAAAAGCGGGCATGCCATTATTACATGGAATTCGTCCTCAACTTCCCCCCCCCCCAACGACAAAGTCTCTGGCCTACTTCTAGCTTCGGCCTCTCCCACCGACCAGGCTCCACCATAAAATTATGGGACGAGAGACGTAATCTCGTGAGAGAGACTCTGAGCTTGTCTGGAAGATTGACCTTGAGAGTCAGCCTTGAGTTAGTGAGTTCTGGGCGACATTGAACGTGGATTACACATGTGCGTTCCATGTTTGGTCAGTCCTCCAAACTTTTCCTAAAGGCACGTATAATCGATTCGATACCATGGACTGTTGGCTGTGTCCACTTATACCCAAAACCGTTAATATTTAATATATCCTTAATGCCATTAACCTATGTGTTGGTTTTGTCAGACAGCCCTGAGAGACAACACTCATTATAAAGCAGTCGTGTTAACTTATGGTCGCCAAGGCATGAGATTTTCACCCAGAATTTCAGTGCCCGCAGAGTTGTACGTTTGAAAAATTTTAATCTCGATGTTTCAGTGGTGTACCACATTAGATAGTTTGTTTTAATTAGTTCTGGAAATGATTTTATATTTGCGATCTTTCGTAGCAATGTTGAGGAAGGCGTGTAGTCGTGTCAGGTTACAGTGAATCACATAGTAGAGAAAACTGAAGAGAAAGGCACAGAAAAAGCCTATACCTCTGATGGGCAACACCAGAGTCCATATAAGCACGTAATCAATCAGGATTGAACGAATAGAACGTACTACAGCCAATAGTTGAGCTGCGCGCATTTTATGGAGACAAACCTGCTGACGTAATCTTTTTTCAAATTTATTATTACGTTATTAGACATTAGGTATTATTTTCTCGCTCGCAAAGCAAAAGTTACTGGTTGCTAGGAGTCTACGCAAATAAAAATATTGGAATAACTCTTTGAAAGTCGTCTAATATCATTTTTTATAAAAATTACATTTTGCATCCATTTTGCGATATGGATTTTGAAAATCACATTCTACATCATTAGCAATAACGAGTCGCGCTCTCTTTGGTCAGGGTTTATTAAAATAACCAAGTAGGCAAATACATACATGTGGTTTACCGCAGGGCTCAATATTAGGTACTTCACGATTTATAATATAAGTAAACGATTTATATCCCAAAATTATTAAAATATTGTATTATTTGCTGATGATACATTTTTTTGTATTTTGGAAACTCATGTTAAGAAATTAGTGATATAGTTGGCAACGAGTTGTGTGAATTGAGTAAATAGTTCTACTATTGGAAAATTTGCATTATATTAATTTACGTATTTATTCAACAAAAATATTAACACACGTACATGAAATGAAATGAAATTTTATTGATTTATAGTGCCCTTTTAACACATGGCTATCAAAGACACTTGACACTTTAAAAATTTATGGTTGCTATGATTAACTAGAAACACAAGGAATACGGTTCAAAATCGAACTCGGTATTCCATGAATAAAT
>WURV02205190.1:0-11395 GCA_011762755.2 Epimenia babai
CACGAGAAAAACCCGGGCAGTGTGGATGACAGATTCTTAAAAAAGCGTAAAAAGAACTAGGGGCGTATAACACAGTCATAAATATGCTTTACAGTCAGGAACCGAGCGCATTTTGTACATTTGTTCATCACTTAACGTTAAATCTAAACGCGGCGCCATCTCGTGGAAAAAAATGTGTCGCTAGGATGAATACACTGTTCGTTGATTGGTTGACGCTCCCACTCCCGCTCCCAACAAATTTAGAACTCGCCCGAATGTCAAAACGGATCCGTTTTTCATGGAAGACGGCGGCGGGAGCGGGGGCGGGAGCCAAAAAAATCGGATAATGTAAATGCACTATTAGTTAGGAAACATCCATGCGTAACCACTCTCCAAAGGGCTAACCATCAGAACCATCAGTCTCGAAAACCGTACACAGATCAACCGATTGCCTACGGTGCCCAATGTTATTACACAATCCAATATCACATTTAACGAAAGAAACTATTTCAACCTGTTACAAATTCTTTTATTACCACGTATCAATGTGTAAGGTACAAAAATCATCACATAAGCAGATCTACATTTTCTGGAGATTCCAAAAATGTCGCTTCCTCTTTAGATTTCATGGATTAATAAAATTGTATATAACTACATTGATGCAAATATTCAATTAGCACTCTTACAAAGCAGGAAAGTACGAAAACATGTAATAAAAAATATAAAAAAGTATAGCCTAACAAATACAGTAAACCCTTGATTATCCGTCTACTTGACCGTCCACCCCACCCCCAAAATTGTAGCTAAGGCGTAGGCTGGGTCAGAGAGACCAATTGTTATATGATATTTTAACCTCTATTTTCATACTTAAATTATTGATCTTTTCTGGCTTTTGATATTGTATAAGGCATGGCTCCCGCGTTAAAATAATGACAAAAAGCGATATGACGGAAAATCGAGAGGTTACGGTATAATGTAGAGAAAGATTAAGTACGTCAAGCCTACAGACGACGCCCACAGCTCAGCATCTGCTAGGAAAAAATTGTGAACCTTACGCAGAAATATCGCTGCACCTATGTACGATGCAGTCAAACAATAATCCATGTAAATAAGCACTGTTGATCTTTATAAAGAAAGTGGCACCGGTGAAGAATTCGTCCGTATGGACTCAATGTTACGGCCATCCTTTGCATAACATAAATACAGAGATGTCACGGTATACATCGCATTAGACAAGTGCTACTGTATCTCTAAAGGTAACCTGTAGAACGTATGCATCCAAACTTTTCCACGTCACATGACTTGCGACTAGTATTTTCCGAGGATGTCTTAGCTATCCAACCAAGCTTTCCAATATCACATGACCTGCGCAACGTGTGTGTTTTGTCTGATAACCTACGTATCCAGCTAAATCTTCCAGGGTCACGTGACCTGCACGACGCGTGTGTGTTGTCCGACGATATCTTGGGGTCGTATACACCACGGCGTGTCGGTAATGTTACAGTATAGCCGCACATTCACCATCTGTAGCGGGGCGCCCTCTATCGTCATCCGATGTATGCTGTCCACATTGTATATCAGCGTATCGAGGCCCGTGTTTCGGTCAAGTTTTCTGGCAGCCTGCAATCGCCGTATTCATGTAAACATGGCAGGCATACAATCAAAACAACAATTAACGTCAAATTCACTTGCATCATAGCCACCTGACAACTATTCTTCAGTCTATTCCATCCCCCATCATGCACACTTTAAAGCGTATATTGTATATAAGTTAGGATTAGATTAGCTATTCAAAAGAGGGCAACGGGCTCTTGTACATAGTAGAATATAGCCTTTATTGCACCCTCTATAAATAATAATAATAATAATAATGGCAGAGATTCAGCACATAATCTCCGGGATGCGGAGAAGGGATGTAGCCGTCTTGAATGCTCGGGGCGTTGACACGAACTACTGACATCGATGGACATTTTCATGAACATTGGGTCCAACTTGAACATTTTGTGCATTATTTGTATCATTCGGTATTGTGGGCGTTTCTTCTTACGAGCACTTTCTTAATATTAGGGTGGATTTGTGTTTTTGAAATATGTCATGATATTAATTATTGTTGTTCCGTCGAAAATTGATACCATGGATAAAATAAGACATAAAACTTGTCATTTCATTTAGTTTGAAGATTTATGTATCAGAATATGTGCGGTTTAATTATCGTGATAAAACCGTTAACGTGGCGAAATCTTTTTGTCTGTCATTAACGATGCGTTCTTGTTTAATATGGCGTATTTCAAACCCATTGCTTCGACGTTTCATCTCTTGTTCACAATTACCGATTCGTGTCTGCCAGCAAGACACCTATCCATCCATCATCCACGATTTAGTGACAGTCAAGCAATTCATGCCGGTTTCTTCGCGTCTAGTCCGTCTAACCAATAAGCACTATATCACCGGCGCACAATGCCCGTTCTGATTTCAATATCTCTCGTGGCGAGAGCAACACTGCGGTCTGCGGTAGGCGTCTCTATTGACGGTGCTCTATCGGTCCATTTCGTCTAGAGAACGCTAATACTTTAGTTAATTACACTAAGCCACGCCTTACGTTGTAAACGACACATTCACAATATAAGGGTTCATTTAGACGAAAAGATATCGCGACCTTTGGTTGGAGAGAAATGCGCAGGAAAAATCTATACCCCTGATGGGACACGAACCCACAACCCCCAGATAACCGGTCTGGTGCTCTCCCAACTGAGCTACAGGAACGAGATTATTCCAGTGCATTTTAGGTATTTAACACCGTTTTTTAGAACCACTGATGTTTAAAGTCCGTCTATCATAGCCAGCGATATACACAGATATCTTTAAGAAGCATTATGATGGACTATAAATTGATTGGACCTTTGGTGTCTGATAACTGTAACTTGAAAGGAGCAGTCACTTTTGCAATTGACAAAATTATGTGCATTGCAGAAAAAACTCTCGGTTTAAACGTAAGACAACCATGATTTTTAATTGTGAGGACAGACTTCCTTGAAAAAAAAATTATCGATAAACAACACGAGATGAAATTGAGATTTGTATTCGTTGTTATAGTATGAACAAAATTTGCATTTCAAATCGCGAGATGCTTCGAGACTGCATATTGTATCTCATAGTCTAATGATCGAATGATGTAAATTATTGACTATTCGAATGAAACGAACGAAACGAGCTTGCAATCGTGCTGGCTTGCTGAATTGATATCGCTAACTTAACGATGTACACGGCGAAATGAAGAACGCGAATTCACGGAAGGAGAGATTCAATAACTCTCGAAATTGCATACGCGAATGGAATAACACGCGTGTACGGCGAGTTTATTGAGAAATAACGGCATGGTGTCATAGTGATCCAAGGACATATAGATCCGACATGGAGGTAGTCACGTACGAGCCAGTGGTGATACGTAACAAGGCGGTATGTACTCTTCAATTTACTCCGACGATAAAAGAGAGGCGGAGAGGTTTTATTGGGTGCTTTATTAACGTAGGTAAATGTCAGTGGCGCTTCTAATATCGTGTTATTGAAATTTTAAAAGTCGGTCAAATTAGAGCGTCATTAAAAGATGATACAAAGTGTCTAGGTCATGTGGCTCATCGGTGGAAGGAATAGCTGCAGATAGGTCACTGTTAAAGGAATAAATATCTATAGATTTTATTTTCCTGTACGATAATGTTTTAAAAGATTGATTACATATATTAACATTAGCTGTAACATCAAACTGGATAAAATACCGATCTCTCTCGATATCCAATCACAACAAATCTTGCTCATGTGGAAGGCGCAGGAAACCTGCCTAGAGCACGAAAGGCCGCCCTTCAAACCACTACACCACTGGAAATCAATTAGATTATAAAATAAAAAAGCCATTGAAAATATATATTTTGTCGAAAAATAGGATAATTCTGTTAGGAGAGCTTTTTTATTTACCCGACCCAATAACCCATTTATCGCCAGCGAAGGAGTTGCCGATAAGCTGGTGTTTACTAATCATTTCTCCTAATATTATTATCCAAAAGAAATGCTATGCGATAGTCTGAGCAGCCGGGGCGTTCGTAGAAACACGCAACAAAGAAAAGTCATTCGGAGATATTTCTCTAATGGAAACCCTAATGATTTTTGACAGAGCCTTTTATGCCTAACAACAGGTATTCGCTAAAATATACGAAACCGTTAAATAATGACTTCCGTAGGCAAAACATAAATCGGAGTCGCACAAAGAAAACGCACTTAATTAAACTCGATCTCTATGTATTGCTCTTCCACTAATTAAAATTTATGTACCTTCCAAGATTCAAAGCACGGTTTTGAGTTTTTTTTTCCAATCAAGCCAATTTATGTCTTTGATTTATTAAAACCAACATAGTGGCGTGAATTGTCTCGTTAGCCATCTAATGAAATAACAGGAAAAAACGTGATACTCCATCGACTAACTTGGATTGAGACTATTTCGCTCCACCTCGACCCCACTTCCAAGATGGAAGTCTCACATGGCAGCCAGATTGTCGCTACCCTTAAACGTATGCTCCTCTTTATATCGCCAATAAAAACCGGTGTTTGAATTGTAGTTTCTGTAGACGATCTTTATTACTGCATTACGTAAATTTTATTTACACGACATTTTTACTGTCTGTATTGTAGTGAAATTTATGTGTATTGCACTGTACATGTGCGACTCATTACGGTTTTTAGTTTTTAATTTATACGTGTTTCTTATTTTCTGACGTTTCTTAGGCCACATCAATGTTTTAATTAGTGTATTTTTACTGATATAAAGTATCTTAGGCAGCAACCTATTAGTGGACTTCAAATCAAATGTATATCATTTCGTATATGTGGAGTTTTTCGACCAACGATTTATCTCTTCTGCTCTTAGTGCTTTAGGTTGCCCTTGCGGTTTGGTTATGTGAGGACTTCTTGCAGCTGACATGGCTGTGTTCCATTCATTCTCTGGATGACGCTAACTTCGTTCCCATCTTGTCAACTCGCAATCGTCGACTATGGTATACTGGACAGGCTACGAGCCATGACATAATGATGTAGACTGTGCGCAAGTGTTTGAAACCAGTAACACCAGTGGAGGAATGTCCGGAGGTTTTTCACTACGGTGCCCCACCCTTCTTATAACTGATCTTGATCGATTCTCTCGCGTCAACGAGATATACTAACTTTGTAACGGATCAACAATGGCCCAAATAATAGGGTAATTCCATCCAATTGTTACATACTTATAACATTTCACTTATGATTATTCAAAACAAACAAAAAGTAAACGTAAAACTTTATTGACCAACTAAGGTTATATTAAACACAAGCTTTCGCATAGCTTTTGCTTATTCTAACCTTAGTTAGTCAATAAGGTTTTACCTTTACGTTTCGTATTATGCTAACCTTCGTTAGTCAATAGGGTTTTACCTTTACGTTTCGTAATATGCAATATGGCTATCATGGCAACCCTCATTGCCTTGTCTGGTTATTAGATGTTTTAATAACAGTGCCTTCGCACTATGCAATTGGATGAAGGCAGCTGTTTGACGAAACATGACCAAAGAAGACTTGGCTTCAACATTCTCTCGTAACATCGGAACAACGACACGAGTTAAATTGCGATTTTAAAAGTACGAAAACAGTCCAAACTTGTCCCGAAGTTCGTTGAGAGATTCCGTCGGTGACAAGGTGAAGATATTTCAGCGATTTGTCAATGGCTGATGTTTACATATTGAAAAGCTGGCGATTTTCCCAGTCACCACCGACCGTTTGCTGGCTTTGGACCGTCTGACAGGTGCCACGTTCAGCGAAATGTCGCTCGTGGCAGAAACAGCATAGTGCAACGAAGATTAACTAATGTCAGTGGCTGTACGTAATTGCTAGCCATTTATAATCATCGACTTGGAAATTTCCGCCACATTGACGCACAAGGAGCTAATAGCGCGAAATTAGCTTCACACGACTGAAGACACTCAAACAGCCTCAAACGTCTGCGCAAATTTGTCATTAATTAATATTAGGGTCGTTATTTGAGATTTCGTTTATTATCGAGTGGTTTTTGTAAACGATTTTACCAGAACAATCACCTTTTCGCCTTCAAATGTACCAAATATCTTATTCCGTCATACCTAATCTTTCATAAAGCTCTATATCACGTGATGTTAATATCTCCTTTTAAAGCCATGTTAATAGCAGAGCTGCTTTCAGTTTTGCATTTGTATATAGGTACGATTTTTAATTATAGCATATTCGCGTTTCTATATAAATTCTACATTTTACTGTTTTAGCTTTTGAATATTTCTACAATGGCAATTAAGTCAAGCGCTAAAAATCTTACCTTTTTAGACAACGTCGCATGATTGTTTTTGCAGCCGAATTGTTGAGTTGCTTTAAATGATAGAATGCTGAATAGAGACGATGCGGTTCATCTACTAAAAAGCCTCAAATCTATTACTATATTATCTTGTATATGTTGTTTTACAGCCCAGTTCTTGGGCTGCCATAAGTACGACAATACGGAACAGCAACGATGCGGTTTATTTTCTACTAAAAACCCTAATATCTTCCTTTTATACAATGTCGGATGAGTTGTTTTTGCAGCCGAGTACTTGAGGTGTTTTTAGTGCGACAATACGGAACAGCAACGATGCGGTTTATTTTCTACTAAGAACCCTAATATCTTCCTTTTATACAATGTCGAATGTGTCGTTTTTGCAGCCGAGTGCTTGAGGTGCTTTAAGTGCGACAATACGGAACAGCGACAATGCGGCTCGTCGAACGTGGGACAGCATTACCACTCGATAGAGTGCAGGGGGCACGGGGAGGTCAAATGCGGAGTGCAGATCCAACCGCCAAACAAAGGTAAAGCACTAAGTCTTGCTAACTTCACATCGACGACCGACCAATCGCGTTTAATTCGAACGATGGTTCTGTGTATCGATATCATTTTCGATAGTCTTCATGTTAGTGCAATAGCGGAAATGGGAATTTCTAATCTACCAAGCAACGTGTTCTCTCGTAGAAATGCTTTCTAGTATAGTTATAGTTTGCTGATACAGTTGCCATTGATCTCCAGAGTAATGCCCTGACGAATGCAGGCGACTGTTATTATAAGGGGGGAATCCACAATAGGATGTATTTTGATGAGATTTTTAAAAATATACCTACACTGAAACATGGGTTTATCAGATCCTTAATCTCATGTAGTTTCGGATATGATTATGGGTGTTTATTTCCAAAACTTAAGAGGATTTCGATAACACAAAACACACACCCCCCTCCCCACCCACACGCATGCACAGAGTAATAGAACTCTGTTATATTAGATAAGATGATGCGACAGAGCCACGGACACCATCCGGAGAGAATTCGAAACACAGCAACGTAAGAGGGAATACGCTATTGTATAACTACGCTCCAAGGGCTCCCCGGACATGGTATTATAGTCGGTATTTGACTGACTTGATCGAACCACGGTTTACTGGAATTGATTTCAACGACCTACCTACTAGACAAGGGGATGCCAATCAAGCAATCAGTCCTAATTAAGGCGGTTCGACATTGCACGACATCAGGCAAGACATTCGTGAAGACATTTTGAGAAAGTTTGAGGGTTGTCCTTGGCCAATTGTCGAGGTGTTTGACACTCATTAACGCTACATTATAGTGTACCATTCCTCACATTGTGTACAAGCGTACAACGACCAGTCGAGCTCGAAAAATTGTACAACTAGCTGATAAACGAATACATTCGAGGCAGACGCTATTAGTATTTTCATCAACGTCTAGTGTTTTGAAAGATACATAACAACCCCATTTTAATCAAATCCATTTTTGCGTAAAGATATGATTGATGCAAAGCGTGCTTGACCTCTACGCTAATACGGAAACCTTCATCAAAGATATTTTAGTGCATCATTTGCCGGACTGATCCTTGATAAAATACGATTAAACGCAAATACGCGAATAAATCGAACTTTGGTATTATGCAATTTATTTATATGTTCACATGGATTAATTGTTTCGATACTGAAAATAGTATATTCTGTCTCTTGCGATTTTAGCTGCATATGATTTTCATCAAGGACATAAAGTAAATAACGAAGAAATATCCCGCAATCATCTACGACGTAGGGTAAATGACAAAGTAATATCCCGCACTCGTCTTCTACGCAAAGTAAATGACAAAGACATATCGCGCAATCGTCTCCCACGGAGAGTAATTGACAGAGAAATATGCCACAGCGAAGGTCTAGTACGTAAAGTAAATGACAAAGTAATATCCCGATATCGTGGACTACGTAATTAATGGAAAAATAATATTCCCGGCGGTGCGTCTTAAGAATTGAAATTTATAGTATTTTGTTTTCATGTTTCGACGAGTCATTCTTTAGATTATTATTTATTAAAGCAACGACACCAGCGATGGCTTCGAACGCGATTTTTGATATTATTATTAGCAGAACGTTGTATTGCTTAGTTACTCGCCCCGACGCGAGTATTTCGAATACGGCCTTATTGTCGTTTTACTGCGTCTGATATCGTCTACTTTTTCTCGGTACCGGAAATGTGGTAACTAACGCTATTTAGATATTTGACGATCTTAAAGTGAGATTGACATTTCGATGATTTCACATCTGTCTCATTGTGTAGTAACGTAGCGTGTTGGATATAAAAAAACCCCGAATGTTCTAGAAATGCTTCGCCAATGCAAATAATTTTCCACGTATCGTGCGACTTATTAATAAAATTCCCGGATGCCGTCAGTGACATCTATCGCCACTAACAATCCAGGGTTAACCAATTGTTCAATTACCGATTTCTAGCAGCCCAAAATAACTTTGTGTATTTCGTCTCTTTCGCGCCCAAGTTTCTAACAAAGAAACGGACAAACAGACGCGCAACGACGGTAAAACATCGCGTTGGTAGGGTAAATATCAGGTCTGACACAACAGACAAACAAATTCTCAAAAGTTTATCCTTATACTTATGATTTCTATATGACGATCGTGAACTAATAACGCAATTAATTGTACAAATAACTTCTTTAATAATGTCATATTTTTTATAGATAATGTATATGCATAATATTTCCTAACTTATATTACAGCGACTACAAACATCGTACAGAGTAAGGTCGGGAAGTTAAACAAACCGCACTATTAATGTTAACGATGATCATGTCTTCCCCCGATATTATAAGGGTACGGGATAGCTCAGTTAGTAGAGCGCCGGCCTACGAACGAGAAGGTGGACAGTTCGAATTTCTGGCAATAACATGTGTGTTTTTTCTGTCGTATCCTTGGGCAAAGTACTTGATCTCAGTTGTTCTCGTCGACTTGGCCATAAATAAGTACATGTGAAATAAATATGTAGGAACACTAAATAATATTAACCGACAGAGGAAATTTGTGAGGGTTTTGCTGGCGTCTGTACAGACTTTTTTTCTAATGGCGGGAATCGTCATTATGGCTAACCGCCTAAGCGGCTTTGAGGCATATAAACGTCCCACTTAAGTTAAAAGCAAGCGTAGTAGGAACCGCAGAAAATCCACGACCACTCGGAGATATCAAAAAAAACGTTACGATCGGCCTCATCGACAGCGACCAGATCGAATTGAATGTAGTAGCGGAGCGGAGGTTGCAACATTTGAAAGCGGTATTTTTCCGTTACGATGAATGACGAAAGCAAAATTTGGCTGTTAGTTACACACTCTATTAGAAAATGAATTTCTAAACACCGTGAATAGAAACGAGCAAAATGACATTGTCAGAAAAAAACATGGCGTAGGCCAGTCAGTTAGCAGGATCACTCATCTCAACTTTCTCCTACTTAATCGCCTAACCGCCCAGGTCGTACCGCGTAATTAATCGCCTCCACAAAGTGCAGGTATCCAAGATAATGATTGGTCCACAAGTTAGCCTAGTTATGTTTTCTAGCAACGGTAGAGTCTCCAGTCAATTGTCCAACTAGATAAATACACTATATCTCAACTATTGGTGGGAAATCATAGCGAGCCATGCATGTAATGATGTGGCATTATAAGCAAGCAGCAAGGCCATAACTACAGTATGTGAATGTCGTTAAACCTGATACCAATAATAGGCTATCGCTTGTAGTCTATCAACCATATAAGCCAGCTTTACACTTCACACAAAAGAATAACAAACTTAGTGGAAACTATTCTAGTATGTGTAAGCACCTACTACATAAATATTAATACCATTTCAAGACGCAATTACTTGAAAAAAACGCTGTCAGTTTCGAAAATGAATTCATAAAACTAGACAACGCGAATCGACTCCAAATCATATAATACCATTAATCATAAAGTACAAACTTACAGTAACTTCCCGCCGTTCATTAGTTCTCACTCAAAATTGCTAATGGAATACTTTGCAGCAGACGTCCAACATCAATCACGCGTCTGGCTTCGCTAGCATGCTAATGAGATCTACGCCCATTTGCATGATTATGTTACTATAAACATAAATATTACTGTATAATGATAAAACGTCGTGTAATCTATTATATTGCACGAATACATTCGAGTTGAGTTACTTAATCGATTTAAAAATGTACTATTTCTGTTCACACCCCTGAAAAATTTTATCAGTTCATTAAATTATTTTCAATGATGAGCAGAATTAATAATCGAAGAGTCGAACAGTATAACCTATCGACCAAAGATCAATTACTGGGTATTTTTTACCAGGTGAGATATACAGGAAAGATGATCTTGTTGGTGCCGGGGGTGGGGGGTGCAGTGGTTATATTTGTCTTTTTAAGGGCCCCGCCCCCCCCCCCCCGCCCGCCCCAAAAAACGGTCTGGTGTTCTACAACTGTACAAATAGTAGTTTCTTTCCTCACCAAAGGAAAGATTTTTATGTAAATATCTTATGTTTCTCATAAACGACTTTCTTGAAGCCCATTAACTCTTATTCAATCGAGAACGACAGGTGTGAGGGCGTTTCACAGAGATGCACTCGCTTATTCTTCCTGTATAAAATCTCAGTCGATGTTTTGAGCTTATATGACTATTAATCCTTAAAAAATCGAATAACACCAGGTATATTTTATTTTCATAACCCTAATGGTGGATTTACATAATTATGTCAGATTAATCGGAACCAACTCCCGCCTCCGTATAGCATTTCACTCGGAATGTCATTTACACCATCCGTCTGGCTCCCCCGCTCGTTCGTTACTTTGATACTTTGGTTTTCGTCACGTGATACGACGTAGTTACAAAATGTCCGCTCACAGTAGCGACTCTAGTGACGAAGACAAGTCAAATTTGCTCGCTGCTCTCTCTACCTCTCTACCTCTCTCCCCCTCTCTCTCTCCCTCTCTCTCTCTCTCTCTCTCTCTCCCTCTCTCTCTCTCTCTC